>PVKA01004843.1:42252-74312 GCA_004027165.1 Ctenomys sociabilis
AGCTATTAAGAATGATAAGTTTGAAGCATTTATACTGAAGTGGATGCCACTTGAACATATACTCATAAGTGAAATAAACCAGACACACATGTGTAAATATCGTATAGTCTCCCTAGTATAACAAGCGAAAAGCAGAAATACAAAAGGAAATGTACAACAAGTAAAATCAATTGAGTCAGATAAGGCAAAGTGAATGGCACATGCTTCAGGATACTAATCAGCTTTTCTTCTGGATGGTTAACAACCTAAGTTCACAGATCAATGTTGGAGAAATAGAAGAGCCACAAGGCCAGCCAACATTTGATTCCTAGCCTTTCAGGTCAGCGAAGACTCAGGACATAGGAGAACCTGTACTGCAACATCATGAAACTCAGTTGAGCTCCAAATTTTCTGAACAAGGAGATTATGGAGCCACAGAGAAAAGAGATCAAACTTCTATAGTGTGCCTGGGGAGAGTCACATGGAGAGAAAACATTCTCTCAGGCTCTCACGGAAAGCAAACTGGTCAAGCATTGGCCGTGACTCATCCACATGGATGACACAGACAAAGGATCTACAGAATAATGTACAGGACTACAAGATAAATGCTGAGGGGACTTCACTGACCTCATAAGAAACATAAAGTTCATGTGTTGCTATATAAGTCTTGCTGTATCTAGGTCTTAACCATCCAGCAGAAAAGTATAAAAATGAAGTATACATCACGGGGCCATAATATTAAGCTGAGCTGTAAGTGGCTGTGGTCGACAACTTCTTTGGATAACTCACTATTGAAGTGGAATGCTGGGCTGTGTTGGATTGCGTTGTTGAGTTCAGGTACCTAAGTACATTGAATGACAATGGAGTGCCTATCTCTCACAGGTGTAGACAAAGGAGGGGACATAGAATCATGATGTGTGTGTATGGACAGTACAGTTGGGATAGATAATGCTGTGCTTCTGCATAATCCTGTGAGAGGCAAGAATTTCACTAGTGGTGGTTGGACAGGATATTATGTGAACTTCTAGTACTATGGACAACCACTAGGAGAATAACAAGGTAGGAAGTATTAATTATTGAATCTTTGATGTAATTCAGGTATAAAAATAAGATACACAAACAGCTACACTCTCTTTTTTTACTGATAAGAGACATCTGCTATAATAATGTCTGTAAGTATGATATCATGTATGCACCTTCTATGATGCCAAAACATTATGAAAACAGTTTGCAGTGTATTAATTTATCAAATTCATCTTGTCGCTGGGCGTGGTGGTGCATGCCTGTAATCCCAGCACTTGGGAGGCTGAGGCAGGAGGATTGTTGTGAGTTCAAGACCAGCCTGAGCTACAAAGTGAGCTTAAGGCCAGCCTGAACTGCACAGTGAGACCCTGTCTCAAAAAGACAAAAAAAAAAAAAAAAAAAAAAAAATTCATCTTGTCAAGGTATCTTAAAACTGTCTCATTGATATTTGTCAATAAAACAAAAATTAAAAAAAAAATAAAAAAGGACGGAGGTGGTTAATGAAGGCAGGAGAGAGGAAAGGAGTGATGCATGACTGTCCTGCTACTAAGTTGTATATGGAAATATTTCTAAACCTATGTGTAAACATATATCATTGTTTATTCCTATTTCTAAACTATATTTTAGTTTTTCTAAATTTTATGTTATATTTTCCAGGGACTTAAAGTTTAACATATCAATACTTGATGAAAAATACCTGTTCCTTTTTAAGTCTAAGATGTTTGATATTCAGACAGATAGTGAGGTTAGGGTCCACACTCTATGATGTACGTTAAAACAATAAACTTTTCTTCTGGAGGGTTAACAATCTAAGTTTTCAGACCTAAAATTAGAGAAAAAGGAGGGCTACTAGGACAGCCAACATTTTGACCCTAGCCTTTCAAGGTCAATTAAGACTCAGGACATAGGAGAACTTGTACTGTAACATTATGGAACTCAGTGCTGTCCCAAATTTTCTGAACAAGGAGATTATAGGGCTAAAGAGGAAAGTGATCAAGGGTGTAGAGTGGGCCTAAGGAGAGTTACTTAGAGAGAAAACATTCTCTCCGGCTTTCACAGAAAGCAAAGTGGTCAACCAATGGCCGTGACTCATCCACATGGCTGACACTGACACAGGATCTACAAACTGTGGTACAGTGTCTCAGGATGAAACCTGAGGGGACTTGACTGACCTTAATCAGATACAAAATCTATATTTCTTGGTACTTGGTCTTAACCATCCAGCAGAAAAGTATTAAACCAAAGTGTAAGAAGTAAAACCATATTATTATGCAGAGCTAGCTATAAAGCACTCAAGTCAACAAATTCTGATAGTATTAGACATATGGAAAACCCAATACTATTATGGAATACTGGATCATTTGAGCATGATTTCCTGAATTCATAAATCTATAACATTTAACTGACAAAACTAAACAAAACAAGGGGATACAAATAAATGACATTTTGTATCTGTATATTCAAAATGGTTAAGATGAATATAAAGCTATATTCTATTAATTCAATGAAAGAGGGATCTGTTCTAATAGTGTTTGTAAATAGAATGTCATATCTGCATCTTGTACAACAGTTAACCACTAAGAAAACAATATGCAAGGCATTAATTATTGAAACTGTCCTTCTAATTTGATATGAAAATGTCTCATTGCTATTTGTTTCTCAATAAAAATATGAAAAAAAATCTATCTCATAGTGATGGGCTATAGCTCAGTGACACAGACTCTTCCTGGTAAACACAAGGTCCTGTGTGCGATTCCTGGTACTAAAAAATTTATATTTTGCATCTGAAATCTTCAGCCACTGAAAGAATTTGAGACTTCAAGATTGTGACATCACATGGTTGTACTATCCTACAATGTGTTTTGGAATTTACTTCTGAGTAAATCTATCTTTAGTCCTCTGGGCAATGCTTGGGAACTCCTATTGCAATGACTCCAGCAAATTGTGGTGGTCGTAGAGGGACAACACATCCCCTATACTGTCAGCAGAATCAGCATATAGGAACAGTGAGAATTAATCTTTACTCTGATAAGGACCCTAGATGGATGTAAAATAATATGCCAATTAATTTTGATTGTTAAAATGACTCAATGAAGGAACTCCTAGAGAAGTGACTCGATCGTGGGTGCTATACTTGTTAATGAGTCCCTCATGTCCATAGCTGAATGCACTAGAAAAGGTATCAAACTACAGATGGTGGAGTGCTGGGGTTCTTCCTTCAGAGAGTTTTTATATCTCTCACTCTTCACCTTTGTTTGGTCTCCACCAGTCCCTTTGTGAGTACCTTTCTTCTACCATCCTTTTCCACAAAGTTGTTCCTACGCTGGAGCCAGCCAACCACAGACTGAAACTACTGAAATCATAAGCTAAAATAGACTCCTTCATCTTTAATTTTCTGTTCTAGGATTTTATTCCAGCAATGGGAAAACTAATCAACACAGAAAATTTGTACTAAAAAGTAGAGAACCTGCTTTTACTCTTCGTTGTGATCTGGTTCAGAAAAACTTGGAAGTAATTGGGGAAAATTAATGTCTATAGGAAACCTAAAATACTTACTGGGAAGATCTGTCTAGAGTTCAAGCATTAGAACACTGACAGGAATATGAAGAGTAAAGATCAGGATCAGATTTCTGACTCACAGCGGGACTCCCTAGGAGTTGGTCTAGAGAACATCCATGCTGCTCTATGGCAAAAGATTGGTACAATATGCCTTTTTAATGAGAATTTGCAAGAACCTGAGTACAAGTGCTATGGACTAAAAGCCCTGGCAGATGAAATTTCAAGACAAACCAACATACTGTCTGTGCCATAATCACTGCTGGCTATTTTAAACCAGATCTGTAATGCAAAATTAGATTTCAAAAAAGAGCAGAAAGATTTTAAAAACTTAACTTTTGACCCAAAGCAAAACACATGTAATTTTGGATCCAAGGAAAATATGGTTGATGAAAAGATCATTAGCATGACCAAACTAACCAAGCAACTTAAACTGCATCTTGAGAATAAGCAAGATACCTTGCATTGCAGCTTCAAGGGCACAAACGTGTAGACCTGTTATTTTAGGACAACCTAGGAAATTTTTCCTTGGAATTAATGAAACCATGCTCAGCCATTCAAATCACTCAGAGTTTTCAGCAGTCATAGTTCAAGGGGGCCAGTGTGCTACTGGAGCTGCTTGTTATCAAAAGGATTCATAGAAAACCAGTCAGTGTGTGACTGAAGGGGAAGGGTATGCATTCAGCTGTGGGAATGAAGGCGAAGTTTCATTTTAGAGTCCAGAAAGTTGGAAATGTTAAGTAAACCTCCGAGATGAGCCAGGCACAGTGAGTAGGAACAACACAAGGAAGGGGCATATAGGTTGCAATCAGCCAGGTGATAGGAACAGGACCCCAAGTATGTTGCCACTCACCTTCCTACTACATGCCAGGAGGCCAGGCCTGGAGCCACAGTACTTACATATTAGTCCTGCTGTGTATTGCTCTTGCTTTTGTCTAGTTATTTTTCCCTCTTATTCTTCCCTTTGTGAATAGCAGTGTGCATCCACTGGCATTGTATCTAGAGATATTATAACCGGCATCTTGACAGGTACAGATACTAAGACCTAAGAGTTTGCTTTTGAGTTGGTCTTTTTTTTTTTTTCTTTGTGGGGATTGAACTCAGGACCCTGCACTTGCCAAGCAGGCACTTTTTCCTACTGACCTTTTCCCCCGCCCCCTGAGTTCATCTTTTGAGCAATGCTGCAATTGTTGGCACTTTGGAATAAGGAATTAAGGCATTTTCCATTGGACACAGGTAGTTACAGCATAGTAATTATGTTATTTTATACAACTATAGGAGACAGAGCGAGGCATCAAATTCTGGATAATATCTTAAAGTCTGCTTGGCTGGACTACAAGACTGCTAGTTAGGTGACTGGATCATTAGGGAACAACTGTCTCCAGGGGGTTAACCCATCAATGTCCTTGTTAATTGTGCTCCTAAAAGGGGTCCATGGATAGAGCTCAACCCTTAGAGCATAGATCCTGGTGAACTCTTTCCTTGTGTCTTAGTTTTGTGGTTGGCAAGAAACAAACAAGTGTTTTCTAACACATTTTCCACTATAATATTGCAGCCAGTCACACATAGAATAAAACCTCTGAAATTTTCCCAGTGGTTGGAAAGTAAATGTATGTATCTCAATTAGCACATCATTGTGCTACTTAACTCATGTTTTTTGTTTGTTTGTTTTTTTCACACGCGTAGGCATACTTAAATGCAAGCCTAGTATTTCTAGATAGCAGTACTTTAAAATGAAGCAAAAGGGCTGGGGAGATGGCTCAGTAGAATAAGCGGTTCTCTGACAAGTGCAAGGGCTTGAGTTCAATCTCTGGTTCCACAAAAAATAAAAATAAAAATAAAGAAATGAAATGAAGCAAAAATTTAACACGTGGTGATATCTTAAGCAATTTTTTCTTTTTCTTTTCTGTTTTCTTTTGGTGGAACTGGGGATTGAACTCAGTCCCTTGTGCTTGCCAGGAAGCACTTATTCTACTGAGCCATCTCCCCGGCTCCCATGGTGATATCTTACTAAGAACAAAATCCCTTTTTAGACTAACAGGATAAAGTGACTATGGAGCTCTTTACTTTGACGTGTGTCTTATCTGATAGAAACTTGGTCACCAAATTTAGAGGATTAGCCATGGCTAAATAACCTTCCACATTATTCTAGACAATAGGTATTTCTTAAAAGTTCAAGAAAAGAAGCCTTCTAAAACCTAAGAATTTATATTCGTTTATGATTTTTAAAAAGAAAATATTTCCAAAATAATATATAAATATTATATATTATAAATTATATATACACACATATTCTGTTATTTAGCACAGTTATAGCAATTTTTTACAGAATTTGCCAACTAGAATTGTGTCTATGTATGCATATTTAATAAAATATAATTGAACTAAAATTGTGCTCATACACTAAAAATAAGCAAAGACAATAATATTTTCCAATTTCATGTATTTTATAAATATAGCCTGTCTGACACAACAAGATTATATGATTGTTTAAATCCTATGTCAGTATTTCTTTAAATACGTAATGACATTTTCATAACATGCACATATACATTTCTAAAAGAAGTTTAACATTTAGAAATTAAAATACTAAAAAATGAGATTCTAGGTAAGCTTAAAATGATTCCTGTGAAACACAGTAACTACAGAAGGAGCAAAATCATCACTTGTGTACCAATGAACCAAAAATTCATTTAACAAATGAATAAAACATAACTTTTTGAGAATAAAAATTGAGAACTTTATTATCAAAGTAGTTTTAGGGTATTGGTACTAGGGTTAATATTTTAAATGATAATGTGAAATACTACTGTCAATTGAGCCTTTTTGTTCATTTATTTTTCTTGTGTGTTTATTGAATTATAAAAATAATTAAATTATCTATTGAAAATACAGCTAGGCTAAAATCAATCATAGCAGTAGGGTAGGAAATGACAGTACATAGGAATTAACTCACACTAAGACTTAATTGAGCCAACTCCAGGAGTTAGATACACATCACTACAGGAACTATATTAATATTAGTTTTCAATAGTTTTAACAGGGATGAAAGTTTTGACTTGTGAAAGTGAACCACTTTTTTAATCCAAATTACTGAAATAATTAACTGAAGCAAATTTCACTTCCATCAAGGAAATGTACAACAAAGTTTTGCAATGCTTAAATACCCTCTTAGAGACCCCAGTTCAGTTTTGGCTGCTTTTAACTGGGTTAGTCTAAGAGTCATAAAAAGAGAAATATAAAAGGCTTTGAACAAAAGGTAAGTTAATCTTGTGAACACTTCCTGGTCACTTATGCCACAATCAGTCATCAAAGTTATGATTGTGTGTTTGTGTGCTCACGTGAATTGAGAGGAGGATGAGACCAGAGAGACAGAGACAGAGTTAAGAGAAGAATTTGGTAGAGACACGTACTCAGTGTAAATGTTCCATACAAATTCTGCATGTAATGATTTCTGTTGTTTGTATCTTTACACGGCAAATTATTATTAGTATAGCTCTCAAAAATATGATAAAAGTAAAATTCTACAAATTTTTGAATTATTAATACAGTAACATGTGCATATGCAGGTGTCTCCTTAACAGGATAAACTCATCCAGGTTTTCAGATATTACCCATGCTCTACTTCCTCTGGAAATCCATTATAAACAGGATTTATGCCTCCTTGATTTCAAACTCCTTCCTATCATCTCAGTATATGCACAAAGCCCAAATTTAACTTAGTAAGTCTGTCTGATTTTTGAATGTCTTTGCATTCTTGCTAAATCCCTCATACAATAAATCAACTTTTAGCATTCTAATAACCTCTAAATCTGGATTTTCTTTTACATGTCACTCTTAATTTCACCTGTCTGAGTCATAGCAAACTGTACACATTTCTTATTGTATTTAAAATTTTTCACAGTTCCTCTTACAATTTAAATTACATACCTTTGATTTTCTTACTGTGTGCACCAGTCTGCCTTTTATTCATTGACCCAAGAATTCTAGTATGACTTCTTCTCTGACTCCTATATGTCTATCATTAAATAAAATGTGCACCTCTTTTCTGACATTGTTTTCTCTCTACAGTTGAAAACTGTTTATATAGTTTTGGTCTTGTTGACCTACTGCCTTTATGGCGTCTGTAATCAACAACAAAACTGGCTTCTTGGATTCATTCAGTTATTTATTTCTTTCAGTGGGCAAACATGTATTGTGTGTTTTTCATGAGTCAGGCTGTGATAGTAACTTAGCTTTATGCATTAAAGAAAACATTCTCTCCAGCATAGACATTTGTACATTTGGACAACAAAGCTATTTTATACATAATAATTTATAGTGTGAAAATTACTTAAAGGAGAAGTAGGGAATGAGTTATGTTGAGAACAAAACTTAGTGAGTACATTTATTTTAGTCCATCCTAACAAAATTCCAAAAACTAGGTAGTGTAACCAACATAAAATTATTTTTTTCGTAGTTTTGCAGACTGAGAAGGCGAAGATCAAGTTTTTGAATGACTTGGTTCCTGGTAGGGTTCTCTCCCTCCAGAGCAGCGGACTACTTTTCCCTCCAGCCTCCCATGGATTTTTCTCAGTGCAAACTTGTGGAAGAGAAAGGGACAACAGAAAGATTCCTGTTGTCCCTTTTTATCAAAGTGTAAACCCATCATAAATGCATCTACCACATGACCTCTTCTAATATCAGTTGCTATTTTATTAGGGGTTACGTCTTCAGTGTGAGTTTGAGAATACATAAGCTTTCCATTCTTAATGTTTCCTGAAAAAATGCTTTCATTGTACTGAAAAGTGGACAGGTCTGACCAGATAGCTAAGCCGATTAAAGCTCCAGCCTGCCATGCTGGCCCCACCCTGGGGCACTCTGAGACAGAGACTGAGACTGGGCATGGTGGCATGTGCCTGCAATCCCAGCACTTCAGAGACTGAAAACAGCAGGACCACAACGCGTCTGATCTGTGCGACTGGAAAGTGAGACTCTGTAGACCCTGTACTAAATAGAAAAAAAAAAAAGATAAACAGTAAGGAAAGGAGAATAACAGAGGAAAACTTTTCAATGAAAGTTTTGAATTAGGACATTACAAAGCATTAATTTAACTAAAATAAGACAGTGGTTAGAGATTTTTAGGCAAGATAGACATGGGTTAATGTAAGACAGAGAAAAGAAAGACAGAAGCCTGATCTTAAGGACAGTGATAAGACGATTTTAGCAATTTAGACTTCCTGCTGAAAACAAATCTTAGTCATGAACCTCAACAAGGGAGTAGTGTAATGGTTTTTGTACATTTCAATAAATTGACGCAAAATAATTTTGAATGCATGTGATCATTATAATATAGCAAAAAATTTATGCTTTGTAAATGTAGACCAGTAACTAAGACAAAAACAACTCAGAAAATCTGAGAAATACCCAGAGCTCAGCAATCAATAGATCTATGGCTATGCAGGTGGTAAAAATAGATATTATCCTCAGTATAACCTTATTTCTAGTGTAGGCATCTCCTGGTGTGTTGCCAACAAATAATGAGACATGAAACTTTTAAAGAAACATGAAATCAAAGTCTTTTTGTGAATATATTTTTCTACCTCAGTAAAAATGTGACTTTCCTTCTCGTTGGCAACTATTACTGATCACTACTAAAAACTATCTCCCCATATCATGTTTGGGTTGAGACAGGACTCAGAAATTCAATCAACGGTAGTCTAGGAGGTGATGTGAAGGTTTCTGTAGATACCGATAATATCATTCATCCGTCCTCCTTAAGTGAGAAGATTACCTAGAAAACAGGTCTCACAGATACTCAGAAAATGATGCCTCACTGACATTCAGAAAAAAACGAGGTATTTCTAACAAAGAAAAATTCGTGACAAGTGTTTATTGTTACCTACCATAACACTGAGAATCTACATTCTGTAAGGCTGCACCAGGGATTATAGGGTTGAGGGTTATCCCCTGTGACCATATGAGACTATTGCTTGAAGTAAATAGCTTTCCTTGTTGCTCTGTTCACAGACAAACACACACATAGACACACACACACACACACACACACACACACTGCATAGTTCTGTTTTTCTAGAAAACCTTGAGTGGTAAAATACTTCTATTCATATCAACCCTAGATGGTGCTTGTCTTATATCTTAATAAATATATCATACGTTCAAGATACTGGAAGTTGAAATTGGCTAACATGATAGCTTAGCAAAACTACACAAGGGTCAGAGTTTACCTGTGCAAACCTGTGGCTGACTAGGAATTGTCACTGACCTCCAGTGTGAACCTCTGTGACAAAGTAGCATGTCACATATTGCTAGCTCAAGAAAAGATTCAAAATTGCTTACTAAGTGTATACCACTTGGGCACCATAGTAGGGTAAAAAATGCTTACTTCTGATCATCATGAAGTAAGAAGAGCTCTTTTTCAACTAGAATTAGACCTCTGGTGTATTGAGTACATCTTCTTTCACCATCTCCTTTGCATCCTATTTCATTTAATAATCTTACTTCCTAATCACAGTAAAAAGTTAAGTAATCAGAAAATAATTCCCACACCTTAGTACTTCTTATGTGCCTGAGAACCCAATCCCAGTACTGGCTAATACTAGCTTGTCATTGTCTACTTCTCTAGACACTTGCCCTAGGTCATAGGCACCCTCTCTTCTGGAAGTACTTGGGAGATTTCCAGCTTCTTCACCACTGGCAATGCCTGTCATCCAATGACTCATTGATACAAGACAGGGAATGGTCAATTACACTTTTTCCTTTCTCGTTTTACTCCTGAAAGTACTCTTTGCTAAGTCACTTGAACATGAATCCTGGCTAGCCTCCATGTCTAGGAAACCTGTTCCAGGCGACAGAGCTTAGCATCTTCTAGTACCAGCAGCTAGACCTATACGATGTTGGTTTTCATCCTGGTATTTTAAAGCAACTATTTGTATTTTTGTCCTTTACCTAGAGACAGTCCTGACAAATTTATCAGTTTTCATCCTTGTGCATACTCAGGGATCTATTTCTTATCCTCTTTAGTTTCTGTTATCCTCTGCAACTTTCATTAATATCCATGCACTCTCCCATTTCTTCTATAATAAAACATTCTTTTTCATAACCAATTCATTTAACTCACAGTTCATCTATTTATTTTCCTCTCTTTTCAGTATCTCTTAAAACTGTCACCTGTTTTCAATGTCTAAATCCCTTAATTTTAATTCTTTTGAACTTTGTGCAAGAGTGACTACTTTCACCCTTCTACCAAAGCTGGCCAAGTTCTCTTAATGCTGTGCATTCTAGAACTCAGGTGTTTTATTTTTGTCTTTTCCTCTATATTTGCTCCCTTGAATAATACTCTTTTGAAGACCACCAAATTTACCTTTTCTGCTCATATCCCACTCATGAACTCCAGATTCTTCACCTTTTCTTTGTCTGTATTCTCAATATCTATTTAAATATCCTACCAAGTATCAAAGAGTTAATTACCAGTTAATAATTGCAATCTCCGAAGTTCATTCTAACATATTTGTATACTCATTATAGATTAAGTCATAGCTGTGTTCTCTAAAGTCATCACAAGTATCTTCTCTATAATATTTCCATCTGTATTTGAGTTACATGGCTTTTCTCTAGTTGAAAAAAAATCTATAAAGTTTATTATTTTTAATACTGGTGCAAAGAACAAATTAAAAGTGCTTTTTTGTTTACTTGTTTCTGTATAAAGAAAAAAGTTAAGTGGTAACCAGTAGTTTATGTTTAATTTCTAGAACTTGCATCTAATTTGGTAAACTTTATTAATCTTCTCTCTCTCTCTCCCTTTCTTTCTTTCTTTCTTTCTTTCTTTCTTTCTTTCTTTCTTTCTTTCTTTCTTTCTTTCTTTCTTTCTTTCTTTCTGCCAAGGACTTGCTATGTAGTTCAGAATCACTTTGAACTCACTATATAGTCCAGATTGACTTTGAATTCATGGTGTTACTCTTGCCTCAGCCTTCCAAGTGGTAGGATTACAAGTGTGTGATACCATACCCTGGGATCGTAATCATCATAATGTAAACTAAAAGGTAACATTATTATTTCACCAAAGATTATAGCATAAAAACACAATAAATAATGCATTAGAACTATTTGAACAATGTCATAAATGGCCACATATATACCAATGATTTGAGCACCAATAATTTTATATGTTACTAGCTATTGTAGGAATCCTAAAGAAAAGAAATTCCAAGTTTAATATCGAAATGTAATATTTAATGTAAAAGTATATATTGTAAAGTTCTTCACAGAGATCTGAAAAGTAATACTTATATAACTTTAAGATTTTAACATAGGAATTATGAATATACCAGCATATTATTATTATTATTATTAATCGGGGATTGAATTTAGGCTTTTTTGCCTGCCAGGGAAATGCTTACAGCACTGAGCCATCTCCCCAGCCCCAAGTATGTTATATTGATGTACGGAAAGGACAAAAAAAATTTTTTTTTTGGTGGAGCTGGAGATTGAACTCAGGCTCTATTCTATTGAGCCATCTCCCAGCCCCCAAAATTTAAAAACAAAATCTCTCTAAATTAATCTGGAATAAAAAATAGAATAATGATAAATGAATGCAAAAGTACAATATGTGATCACCAAATCTTACAGTGGATTTTAAATTCACAATAAGGAAAGGAAATAGACCTATGTAACAGAATTTTAGTATATAAAAAAGAAAAACAGTCCAGCAGTAAATATTATGTGTTTGGAAAATATCTGATTTGTATTAAAATAAATATTTTAACAGTAAAATTATCTTTAGCCAAAAGTGAAATTTCCAGTAGAGTTGTGGATTTCAAACAGTGTTTAAAAAAAATCTCTTGATTAAATAATTCACATGTCTGTTTAAAAAGTCTTCCATTTTTACATTTATGTTTTGGTCATGTGATTCCATTACTTCTTAGCACCTATAAAATGTTATTTGAAACCCTAAACCGAACACTGGATGTGACAGCTTCAGAATTTCTATATAGTACTGTAAGTTTATTGTAAGTAGTAGCTGAAGAAAGGATTTGTGCAGAATTTTATGTTAAAGTGATGTAAAAATCCAATTATGAATATCCAAAATGTGGGCTAGGATAACAAAAATGAATGGTAAGTGGGGACTGAAACTTTTCCTTTCAGAGTTCTGGGTGCTGTCACTGCTGATTAAACTCACATCGGATACCAGTGCCTGCACTTTCACATTCCTCGTTAAGATTACTGACAACCCAGCATGCACTTGTTTCTACCAATATTACATCCCTCTGCTGCCCTCATCTGGTAAGCAGCGATTCTTTCTTTATTGCTCATGAGACTTACCCTTGGATGGGCAGACTTTGCATTTTGAGCAGTTTGGGAACTTTGTAGTACACGACATTCATGTCAAATATTCAAAAGTGACTAGAATGGTAGATTGGATTATTCTCTGAAAGAAAAAAAATTACAGAAAAATAAATGTGGCAAAAAGCCACATGACCACAGCATTTGCACCTCTTTATTGTGGATTGATAAAGTGAAACTATCAGTGCTATTATACTGTCAGGTGACAACTTCAGCTCAGGGGCATTTTCTCTTATGTTAAAAGTGGAGAAATTGCAGACAAATCAGTATTTACTGTACACTGATTTTTATAATTTAAATGTACAGAGATGTAATTGTCATAACTGCAAAATAGGCTGTGCCTTATTATATTTCTAACTTTTTTGACAAGAAACCTGCTTTTGAATGGTTAATATCAATTAAATTTTATTGAAGAAACATACATTACATTTTCTTCACTTGTCCTGTTTTGCTGTATTTGACGATTGATTCATGTTGACTATATTAAATGAAAACCATAATAGAGTTTTGATGCTACATCTTTGCCACGAATTTGGATTAGAAAAATATTGTTATATGTTTCTTTATATATTTTTATATATAAAAAACATGTATTAAAATGAGTGGTTTAGGGGCACGAGAGATGGCTCAGGGGCACGGGAGATAGCTCAGTGCAATAAACACATCACTGGCAAGTGCAAGGGCCTGAGTTCGATCCCCTGTTCCACCAAAAATAAATAAATAAAATGAGTGGTTTAGATATTCAGTTTTACTGGAAATGTCACATAGACATTTCAAAAGTCAAAACCCAAGAGATTAACCTGTAGAAATATTTATGAAAGAATTCTATACATTAGACTTCATTATAGTAATGGTTGGGAGACATCATATTGGTTTGTTAAGACTGTTCAGGGAGTAGTTTGTTCTTTAACAAAAATATGTTTTCTGGTTTATAATTTGAGAATTTTCATAGTGTTATTAATTTGTGAATTATTTGCAATTACATACTTTGATAAAGGTGGCAAAAGTCTCAAACACACTCAACTGTAGTATGCTATCTGCAGTGTATTTAAGAATGGATTTATTATCCCAGATTAATATTAATAGGTTGCAATATTTCCATCAAATATTTTCCAAGAAAGAAAAAAAAATGAGCTTTGAACATCTACAAACCCATGGAACATTACATATTTTTCACAGTTCTACCCATCTAATAATTGCGTCTATGTTCAGATACTCACAAGCAATCAGAAAAAGTAACTGAATTGTTGTTGACATGTGGAGAGATCCCAATTTCTAGTACATGAGAAACTGTTGAATGTGGCAAAAAAAAACAAAGGGGAAGATACTGCAAAAACTTCCCAAATGTGTAAGTGTTGGAGGGATGGAAGATGAGTATAAGGAAGAGTAGTGTACTTGGCTTGAAAAGTAAGGAAAAGAAGGTAATTGGGAATGAAGCCTTTCCTATTATCTTATGCAGAAGTTGGTATATCTAGTAAGGTAAGCTGCTGCAGCGAGCACTGGAATGCAAGTGGTACACGGTATCCAAATGATCAAAGAGGTCCTACTGAGGGGAAAAGGGTAAGCAGGTGAAAGGCAAAGACGGGACAGAAAGGGAAGGCCAATTCGAGGGAAAGACTAGGAATAGTCTGACTAGACATTCATCAGGCACTGGAAACTAAAAGGACAAGGAGGCAAGGGTGGGGTTTTCATCTTGACCTACTCTCCATACTTTGAAAGTAGCCTCATCAGGGCTACCTAGAAAACAGCATATATTCTAATAATTTTGAAAGCTACAGCATACCAAAATGTACAACTTTTTGAATATTTTTCTTTATTTTCTTTATGCTCTTTGGGATTGAACTTGTAAGTAGACACTTCCTTTCATCTGAAAGGACTTTTAGCTAATGAAATAAACTATCTAACTCCCAAACATACAACATACAGTGGATCAACATTATGTGCTGTGATATGATACATGGGGACACATCTGTGCACACAAGAAATGGAGAGAATGTAATATTTGTAAAATCTATCAGCCCATAAAAATGCAGAAATTTCAATACCTGTACTGAAAAGACATTTGTTTCATATTGGATATATATATATATATATATATATATATATATATATATATATATATATTTTTTTTTTTTTTTTTTTTTTTTTTTTTTTTTTTTTTTTTTTTTTTTTTTTTTTTTTTTTTTTTTTTTTTTTTTTTTTTTTTTTTTTTTTTTTTTGTACAGGGTCTTGCAGCTCAGGCTTATAGTGATCTTCCTGCCTCAGCCTTCCCAACGCCTGGATTACACGCATGCCCCACCATGCCTAGTTTCAAGGATGGCTAGTTACAACTGGGACTCCAGGGCCAGCACTGCATATGGTACTGGGGTCTAATCCAGGTCACTGTGCTTTCCAACCAGGCACTTAGACCACTGAGATATGTCCCAGCCTCATACTTCTAACTTTTAAGTTTTCTGAGCTTTACTCTTCTACTTCCTGACCTATTTCTGACTGTGAGTCACTCTTCGTTTTTCATTTGTAACTGCATAATTTTCCCGCTTCTTTATTTCTTCATGGAAATTTTGGATCTAAAGAGTTTATTTCATTTTAAGCTATAATTGCCACTTTTATTCTAACTTGATGGTATATCTCACCATAAAATTAGTATACAAATCATGTAGATTTCTATTTTTTACAGCACAGCGAGACTTACTTCATTGGACAAAACTTTCTTTGACACATAGATTCCTGGATTCCATGAACTGAGAGTAAAGGTGATGTTGCATAGAATCTGAAGATTTTTAGAAGATTTTTGGTTTGTTAGAAGTTTAACAGATGGACTCTAAAGAAACTCATGTGGTTTTAGGTGGTGCTCAGTGTTCAATGACCTGTAGTCCATGGACCAAATGTGTCCCTAAACCTGTCTTTTGAAATTACGTGTCATAAAACACAGAAACATTTAGCAATTTTTGTGTCTTTGATACATTTTCTCCTTAACATGGTAGAGCTGAATTTTGTTGTAGAAATCGTTGTTCAACATAGTCTATAAACCATTTCTAATCTGGTTCTTATAAGAATAGTACTGCTGCCTACTCTGTCTGAGCTGCTCTATAGGAAACCACCTTAAGTATCTCCAATGTTATAACAAAGAATTTATAGTCTTCCGCATGCTATGAATTTTATCAATTATTTTTTTTTGTTAGCATCATCCCATATTTTGTTTTCACCCTGATGTTATTTTCAGTGTGAAAAACATTTTCTACCAGATGGAAAAATTGTAGGGAAAGGATAATTTTGGTTTTTAGCTTAGTAAATTCTAGCCTCTTTAGAGTTTGGTTACATTATCTCTATATTAGTTACTTTCCCACCACTGGGGCAAGTGTCCAATAGGCAAAACATAAAGGAGGGAATGTTTAGTTGAAAGAAATCCATGGCTTGTTGGCTCACTGGCAGAAATAGAATCCTGGGAAGGACTGGTGGAAGAAAACTGTTCAGCCTGTGGTGCTCAGGCTGCCGAAAGAGGTGGTGAGGTGCTGGGGCGAGAATATACATTTCTACGCCATGTTCCTAGTGACCCCCTGCCAAAGAGCCACACTCAGCGGCCAGGCAATGGAGTATATTTGCTCCACAATCTAATCAACTTCCAAACACCTGAGACTTAAAAAGGATTTTTTTTTTATATCTCAACCATAAGATTCTGTCCCCAATGCTTAAAAGCTCAGTTTTATTTCATTCTTAAAAAAGGCATCCATCAATCCCTAAGAGATGAACAATCTTAACAGATTCAGATCACTGAATAGTCTAAGTTCAAAGTCATTTATGAAACTCAAAGCAAAGTCAGCTCTGAGACTGTATAAAAATCAAAAGGAAAATTAAATGTCTCCAACATTCAATGTCATGGGATAAAAATTATCATTCCAAAAATTGAGAAAAAGGAAACAAGTTTTGGACCAAAGCAAGACCAAATCTTCCCTGGAAAAACTTTAAAAAAAAAAAAGTTCCTGTAGCTCCCTGAGCAGCACTGCGACAGTTTGTGGTGAGATGTGTTTCAAAGAGGCTAGGCAACCTTGTCTATATGGCTTTGTTGTTTATAGTACACGTGGCTTCTCCAGGGCTAATTTTGTTCACTGCTTTTACCCCATTGGAAGATGTTTTATGTTTCTGGAATCTCAGACTTCCTGGAATGTCCACTGTACATTTTGTTTCATTCCTAGAGCTTACACACAGCTCACTCAAGGGCACACTGCCAGGCTTCTTGTGCTTTCTTATAAAATCAGGGTAGATTCTTCTCTGACCCCACAATTCTTGTGTTCTTCCTGTCTGAAGAAAACAACACCATCATCAGATCATGTTGCCAAGTTCTCCTCCCAGTCCAAGTTGTAGCAGGGATTCCCTGCACCATAGCTGTAGTGGTTGTGTAGCTGAGCAATCCACTGGATAAAGTTAGCCCAAGAAAAACCATACCCAGAATTATAGAAACAAAAGCTTATTTAATTCACTATTAGTGGAGGTTTCTCTCTATATTCAGCAGTTTCCAAGGCAGGGTGGCTCATGGCAGAGGGCAGCAGTTCATGGCAGAAGAAAACAGCTAGAGCACTGGGGAAGAATCAGACTTTTTCCTCCCTTGTATTGAATACCATCTATCTGCCTATGCCCACTACACCTGTGCCCTCCTCTTCCACAAGCTGAGGATGTACACAAAGTAAGGACCCTGGACTTCTGCTGGATAACTTTAGTTAACCTTCTAAACATCACAGTGAAAAATATCCTAGAGAGGTAAGGGCATGGCATTTTTACTGCCAGATGTAAAACTGTGGAGTTAGTTAAGCTTCTAGACTCCTCAGGTTGACATAATGTGTCAACCATGACAGATTGAATGAACATAGGTGAAGAGTATGTGATTACTAAATTAGACTCCTGATTGGTTTAGAGCAGCACTGCATGTGAATAAGGAAACCCAACACTGGGTTTGGGTGGTACCATCCAGTAGGCTTCTAGCCTGGAAGGGATGAAAAGAACAGCGAGGCTTAGTGCTGCTGTTTGCTGCTTTCTGCCTACCCTGCCATGAATTGATCCTGCTCTGTAATTCCTGTCTATTGTGCTGCTTTGCCTTGGAGCCAATAGATTATTGTCTGAAACTTCTATAAACTGTGCGCTAAAGCAATTTTTTTTCTTTTTTTTTTTTTTTTTTTTTTTTATGTGAGGGGGGATGTTGGTTATATTGTCCTAGCAACAAGAAAGTAACTAAGACAGATTTCAATGCCATTCCTGTGATACTACTTAGTCATGTGGGTCAGAAGCATTTCATATGAGATTTTAGGAAGAGTTTAGGAAGATTTGGGGATGTTAGTTGAACGGTAGCGCTGAAATGCTGGAAGCTGAGCTTGATGGAAGATTCTGATAAGAACTCTGAAAAGAAGAATACTGGTAGAAATGCATGTGGTACAGGCTGACATTATGGTTATGAATAAGAATTGCCTTACCTTTTGGACTCCAGACCATGCCGGTTACGTTTTGTCACACTTTTGTCACATTGTTACAGAAAACAGTTTTAAATTTAGAAGAAATGGCACTGAGAACTTTTAGGAAGCAGTCTATTTATACCAGTGAGCTTGATTGTCATCTCTCTCTCAAAGAGTCAGTTCCATTTAGTGAGTTCTTGAATGTTTTCCAAGGAGAGCAAGAGCAAGATACATAGGCAGATTTGGAGAGCGATGATTGGACGGTTTAATGACATCATGCATTGCTAAGGTAATTTGAACATCACAGGTTACATCGCAAGGCCATCAGTTATACAAAAGCAATCAAGGCAGATGGTACAGAGCAGATGAGCCTGCTGAACATATCTATTTGATCTTGGCAGGAATCCTATGCAGGTTTTTTTAAAAGTTGTAATTTCCCATTCAATATCAGAGACTTTTTAGGAACCTGAGATTGACTGTGGTGTTTTAGTTAACCTAGTGCAAAAAATTTCAAGGCAGTCTAATGTTACTAATATTTTACTGTGTGCAAGTACTGCTCCTTAATAGCAAAGACTTTCATAAAAAACAAAATGATTAAAAACTATATTCAATGCAAATGTAATCTGAATGCAAACAGTAGTTTAATTTTTTATTATTTATTTTATTTTTTTATTGGGAAACAAATATTGAGATAGTTTAAATTATTAATACATTGATTAGTAGGACAGTTTCGATAATTAATACATTGTACATTGTTATCTTCTTAGTGATTATCCATAATAAAAGAAGCAGACAGGATATCCTGTCCAAACACTATTAGTACAAATCTTCTCATTGAGTTAAGCAAAAGTAGCTGTATATCTATCCTAACTATTCTGTATATACAAATACATAATGGTCCTTCCTTTGTAGCCCCTTTTTTGTTTAGTCTTGTCAGAAATGGGTATTCCATTGGCATCTAAATATTATAGGTGCTCGAGTTCAGCAAAACGATCCAACACAGTCCACAATCACAGTGGATTATCTGTAGAAGTTGTTGACTGGAGCCCTTCACAGCTCACTATATTAATATGGCTTTACTTTATTTACCTCATTTTTATACTTTTCTGCTGAATGGTTAAGACCAAATAAAGCAAGACTTATATAACAAAAAATTTAACTTTTGATCTGTCAAGCTCAGTCAAGTACCCTCAGGGTTTGTCCTGTAACTCTATACCGAACTTTGTAGATCCTTTGTCAGTGTCAGCCATGTGGATGAGTCATGGCCATTGGAAAGCAGGAGTACTCAAAGTAAAATTTGTGCCATGGTAAAGAAGACTATTACTTACCAATACACTGAGTAATGCACTAAAGAGATGTAACAACATTATGTATGTCCACACTCAACTTTGACATGCCTAACTTCATAAAACAAAACCTGCAAAACATATAGGGACTAATGAGATATAATCCAGCAATGGTGATTTCATTATTTCACTTTTCTCTAAAAATAGGTCACTCAGCTAAAAGAAAATAAAAAACAAATATCAGAGTTAACTCATTCCATACATTAAGTGGCATCTTAATTTTCTTTTTTTTTTCCTAATGCTGAGACAAAAATACCTGACATATAGTTAAGGTCTATTTAATTCACAGCTATTAGAGATTTCAGAAGATGGCCACTGGTTTCCCTGGCATTTGACATATATTGTAAGGACAACTGTTCAAGGTAGTTGGAGAAAGCAAAAGCAATGAGAGAGAGGGAGAGAATGAGAGAGAGAGAGACAGAGAAAGAGACAGAGAAAAAGACAGACAGAGAGTGACAGACATAAAGAGAGACAGAAAGACAGATAGAGAGACAAAAAGAGACAGACAGACAGAGAGACAGAAAGAGAGACAGAGAGAAAGAGAGACAGGCAAACAGAGAGACAGAAAGAGAGAGAGACAGACAGAGAGACAGAAAGAGAGACACAGAGAGAGAAATCTCTGTCTCTTACATTGTCTGCCAGCTACCTGCCCTAGGGTAGGTGTGGCACTTACACATATAATCCCATTGAACCACACCTCTAAAATGTCCATCCCTAATAACAGCATGGGGCTTTGAGGGGACATCTACACACAAGCCAGAACATTCTGCCCCTGGCTTCCCAATGACTCATGTACATATCTTTTTCCAAATGTCATTTGGTCTATCTCCAAGAATTGCTAAATCCTAGCAGTTTTAGTATTGATGAGTAGTCCAAATCCCATGTCTCCTCCGAGTTTTCAGCTGAATTCTTAACTGTGAAAACTTGTATAAATGAAAATAGAGTTAAACACTTCCAACATTTCATAGACATTTTCATTCCAAAAGTTACAAACAGGGGAATACAAATGATTTGGACCATACTCCAAAATTCAGCAAGGTAACCATGAAATCCCACAGTTCCACTTCTAGGGAGAGCACATTGCCTGGCCTCTCAGACCTCTTTTGGAAATTGAGGTGTTAGCTTCCTGATCTGAAAACTCTTGTGTTGGAAGCAGGTGAAGCTGGAAATTGGTCTTAAGTGTGAGAGCAGAACAAGACCACATTGCCCAAAGGAGTCAAGCAACCTCAGTTTTGAGGAAAGCATCATGCTTGGACAACTTCAGTCATTAGTTCCAAGGCATTAAGTCTCCTGATACTAACTCTGTGAAGGTATAAATGAATGGCCCGACTGTTGATAAATGACTCCTTTGTTCACCAGGCAAACAGGCCTCCACCTGACCTCAGTTTTTGTCTTTTGTCTTATTTTCTAAATCGTCTTGCCATTTTCTTCCAGGGATGACTGAGAAACCAAAAAGTGCATACACTCTTCCATTTGATATGTGCCTAATGCCAATTCTATCTGGATGATGCAAAGTTCTGTTGACAGTTGGAGAAAAGGTTTCTTTTCTTTTGGTTTTATGGGTCAAGTTAATGGATCACTGAGCTTGCTGGAGTTAATCCCAAGAAACAAATTCTCAGGGATGCCTATGTTCTGCAATGTTGTGTTCCGGGACTCTGCAATATTGTGTTCTGCAACTCTCTTCTCAAAGCGAAGTCTTTCACTTTTGCAATTTTGAAACTACGAAGTGGGGTTATGCTGCTTCTTGTGATGCCCTCAGACATATTTTCTAATCTCCTATTCTTTCTTAGTAATCGGCTCTATCTTTGCAGTCCACAGCTTCACTAGTGCTTCTTTCACACACACACTCACATTGGCCATAAATCATTCTGATGTATTTTCTGCTCTTGATTCTCAACATAAATCTGACTAAATGACCCACAAAATAGTGATGCCGCAGCCTTAAATTTGAGTATCTTGAGGTTAATTTTGCAAGATTAATTTGTCTGATGCTCTTAATCTCAGGGAAAAATCTCAAAGAATAAGAAAAATACAGCTAAAATTTCTGTCAAGGCATATCCTCTGCAGTCCAATAACAAATGTGCAGTCTTTCACCCAGCATAAATCTCAGGAGAATGGTTTTTACCATTATCATTTATAAGAGCCTTCTGGTCTTATGGTCTTTGATAAGAATCTCCCATACAGAACAGACTTAGGTGTCCCAGCTTTTATTTTTCAATCTGCATCTCCAAACCTTTCCTAATGCTTCCCCTTCCCTCAAGACAGTTGCAATGGGTCTTAAGCCACATGACCAGGTGGCAATTACTTAGCAATTACTCCACTTTCTTGGTACCAACTTATGTCCTAGTTACTTTTTTCATTTCTCAGACAAAATACTCAACATTCATGAGTTGAGGAACGAAAGCTCTATTTACATTGTTTGTAGAGGTTTCAGTCCATAATTGGCACACAGCATAAAGGCAAGGGGCAAGGGCTCATGACTTCAAGACAGCAAAAACAACAAGAAAGAGAGGTGGCAAAACTTTTTTTGTCCCTTATATTATATGTAAGCTGCCCACATTAGGGTGTATTAGGGTGAATGCAGCACTCACAACTCACAAATCCTAGCCTTTCACCATGAATCAGCCATAAAATATCAATTCAGCCACCTTGAAAAAACCCACTCCCATGTAACTAACTGCATGATGTATTGAGGGAACATGTATGCACAAGTGGACTTCACAGATATCTATAGAACATTCCATTCAAAAACTGTCTAAAACACAATATTTTCAGGAATTCTTTGAATTTTCAAAGTACGATATATTTTAAGCTACAAAGCAGGTCTTGAAGAACAATAGAAATGCTTCTTTTTCATTATAATGGAACAAAATCATAATGGAATGAAAGAAGAAATCAGGAGCAGAAAAATAAAAACAAAAAGCATACAAACACAAGAAGATTGGGTATTTTATTTCTGAATTACTCTTGTGTCACTGAAAATGTCAGGGAGAACTTAAAATTTTCTATTATTAAATGCATATTTAAGTACAGTATATCAATGTCTCTTGGATACAGCAAAGCCAGTTTTAAAAAGAAAGTTTATAGTTGTATGTGTTAAAAACCAAGAGATGGTTTACCTTATTCCTTGTTTTAGAACTTGATATTAAAATGAACTTTATGATTTTTCTATAAAAAGTAGCAGATATCAAATAATAAACATAATAATATATCATCTCGAGGTCTTAGAGAAAAAAGTTAGAATCTAAAACTAAACCAAAAAGGAAAGAAGTTTGAAAGACCTGAGCTGAAACTAAAGTAATAGAGATTAAAAACCAATACATAGGATCAATGACACAAACAGGATATTCTTAGAAAATATAAACAAAATTGATTAGCCCATAGATAAACCAATGTAAAAAAAGAAAGAACCATATATGGACAATTAGACATGAAAAACAGAATACTACTACAGCCTGGAACCTCCTCCAGCCAGCAGACAGGCCTGGTGTAAGGGGTCGACTGCTCACCCACTGGAACCTCCTATAGGAGACAGGACCCTGAGCAAAGAAGCTAGGGGTGAAACCCACCCAGCTAATCCAGGAGCAGAATAACTTGCCACTGGGTCACAGCAGGTGCACTTCCATGGGCTGCAGCTGGTAGAACCCAAGCACAGCAGAGAGACCAAAGCCAGGCACAACTGGATGAGTTCAAACTTGGTAGATCTGAACCCTGTAAGCTGAGACACACTGCTATACCCAGATCTCTAAGAGCACCTTCTCACTCTTTCTTGACTGAGAGAGGGGCAAAAGGTAACCATAGTGAATAAGTCTTCCTGGAAGGCTCCAGATACATCAAGGGGAGTTGATCAGACAGAATATATGAGAACTAATTCAAATACAAATTCACAATTTAATATTTGTTTGCTATAGAGTCAAAATATTTGCCCTCCTAGAAAGGAACAAATTATCAAAACTGCATCAAACAGTATAACAAATCTCAACAATTAACAGCCAATGAAATATGAAATTTAATAAAAACCTATGAACAAAGTAAGTCTAGGTTGTAAGGGATTCAAAGCTGAATTGTATAAGAAATACACAGAAGATATAATGCCTATACTGCTCAAACTCTTCAATGAAATTGAGAAGCAAGAAATCTTCCCAAAATCATTTCCGGAGACAAGTATCATACTGATAGCAAAACCAGGGAAAGACACAACTGTTAAAGAGAACTACAGGCCAATTTCCCTCATGATTATAGTACAAATATCCTCAATAAAATCCCAGCAAATAGAATGTAGCAACTCATCAAGAAGATCATACAACATGACCAGGTAGGATTCATCCCAGGGATGCAAAGTTGATTCAATATATGCAAACCTATAAATATAATACACTATATCAATAGAGCCCAATCTAAAAACCACATGATCAACTCAATTGATGCAGGAAAGGCTTTTGATAAACACTAATACTCATTAATCATCAAAGCCCTACAGAAAATTGGGAAAGATAGCCTCTACTTCAATCTGATGAAAGCCATTAATGACAACCCAATGGCTAACATAATTCTAAAGGGGGAAAACCTGCAATCTTTCAAACTCAGAACTGGTACAAGACAACGATGTCCTCCATTACTACTCCTATTTGATACAGTTTTATAATCATTAGCCAGAGCCAACAGACAAGGAAAAGAAATAAGAATAGGTAAAGAAGAAGGTAAATTATCATTACTTGCAGATGACATGATACTTTACTTGGAAGAACAAAGAAACTCCCACCAAGAGGCTACTGCAATTAATACACAAATTTAGTAGCATAGCAGGATACAAAGTCAATTTGCAAAACTCAAATGAATTCCTCTACACAGAAAACAAACACACTGGGAGGGAAATTAGAGAAACCTTTACAATAAAACCGTGGAAAATGAAATGTCTTGCAATTAATCTAACTAAAAAAGTCAAAGATCTATTCTATACAGTACTCTGAAAAAAGATTGCAGAAGATTTCAGAAAATGGAAAGATATTCCCTTCTCCTGAATAAGAACCAATATTGTGAAGATGGTCATGCTTGAAAAAATTGCAGGTTTTAATGCAATCACTATCAAACTGCCACCAGCATACCTCGCTTATCTAGAGAAATCATGCCTAAAATTTATTTGCAACCAGAAACGACCTAGAATAGTAAAGGCAATCCTAGGAAATTAAAACAAGGCAGAAGGCATTGTAATTCCTGACTTGAAATTATACTACAAAGCTGCTGTGATAAAATCAGCATGATATTGGCAAAAAATAGAACTGAGCACCAATGGAATAAATTAGAACATGTAGATGCATCTACAAACAAAGTCAGACACCTATTCTTCAACAAAGACATCAAACATGCTCAGTGGAAGAAAGATAGCCTCTTAAACAAATGGTGCCAGAAAACTGGCTCTCTACATGCTGAAAACTAAAACTTTAACCAGTTCAATCACTATGCACTATGCTAAAGTCAAAATGGATTAAAGATCTAAACACTAAAACTCCAGGAAGTGAAAATAGGAGAAATTCTTGAAGATATAGGGCTAGGCAAAGAGTTGACGAACACAAATTAGATTGCACAGGTAATACTTGAAAAAATTAACAACTGGGATCTCATCTGATTGATGAGTTTTCGCATGTCACAGGAGCCTACCAATAAAGTGAAAAGGTAACCTACTACTGTGGAAAAAATCTTAACTCATAAGATTAAGATTAAGATAAGCAGTCAAAGGTCTGCTCCCTAGAATTTATAAAGAACTAAAAAAAATTAAGACCCTAAAATTTAAAGACCCAGTCCACAAATGGGCATCCAATATGAACACAGCTTTGCAGAGGATGAAATTACAGAAGTGAATAAATATATGAGAAAGTGCTCAACATCAATAGCAATCCTTGAAAAGCACATTAAAATCATACTGAGATACCATCTCATCCCAGAAAGAAAATCTATCAAAATGAAATCTACCAACAACAGAAAATGTACCCTTCTCCACTTCTGGTGGGTATGTGGTGCAACCATTATGGGAATCAGTTTTGAGAGTAGTTAAAAAACTAGGACTGGAAATCTAATTCAAATCAGCTATTCCACCTCCTGGGAATTTTCTAAGAGGAACAGAAAATGATATATTGCTATATCATAGCAATATATGTGCACCTATGTTTATAGCAGCACAATTTGTGATAACAAAATCTTGTAAACTATGAAAATGCCCATCACCTGAGGAAAAGATGAAAAATGTGTTTTTCTTTTTTTTGTACAATGGAGGATTAGTCCACTATAAAGAATGATAACCTCAAAGCCTATATATTTAAATGGATGTCACTTGAAGATATGTCACTCATAAGCAAAATAAACCAGACACACATGTGTGTATATATATAGTTTTCCTTCTGTAAGAACTCAAAAGAAAAAAATAAAATAGAAATGTATAACACAATTAAAAGGAAAGCGAGAACTTGAGGGTTAAACAATGAAGAGAGGGCAAAGAAAAAAGATAGGAAACATGGCAGGGGCAAAGCCATACATTTTTATGCACAAGATGGTTAAGGAAATGATCCTGACAATATTCAGCAGGTTTTCAAACTAGAAGTTAATTGGTAGGATCTTCACCCTGACTAACTATATATGCTGATACCTGTGAACTAAGCAACTGCACTGAAGTTAGCAATGTGTAATAGTTGAGTCATGCTTGGAGTGCCTATTATCCTGGTCTCTAAATTCATGTTTGTCATGACATAAAAATTGTCATGCTGCCTCTCAAGTAAATATTTGTTTTAAAAAATGGTAGTAAATGAAAACAACGAAGAAAAAAAAAGTCATAGGACTGTCCTACTACAATACTGTATATGGTCAGATTTCTAAATTGCTGTGTTTAATTGTTTATTCCTATTTTTAAAAGTATTTGTTTATTCTTATTTTTAAATAGTTTTTATTTTTTTCTTATGGTTCTTCATATTCTGTAGAGATTTAAATTTTAATATATTAATACTTCATGCAAATTATCTGTTTGGTGTCTGAGATGCTTGATATTCAGAAAGATAGTGATGTTAAGCACAACTGCCTATGTTATACGTTTATAATATCGTGAAGTTTCTCTTTGGAGGGTTAATAACTTCAGTTTGTAGGCCAATGATTGGAGAAAAAGAAGGGCAATAAGGACAGTCAACATTTTTGTCCTAGCCTTTCAAAGTCTGTGAAGACTCAGGACATCAAAGAATCTGTAATGTTATATCCTGTAACTCAGTTCTATTCCTAATTTTTTGATGAAGATTATTATTGGGCCACAGAGGAAAGTGATCAATAATGTGTGCCAAAGAAGAGTTACATGGAGAGAAAACATTCTCTCTTTCCCAGAGAGCAAACTAGTCAAGCAATTGCCATGACACATTGACATGGCTGACACTGACAAAGGGTCTACAAACTGCAGTACAGGGTTTCACAGTAAATCCTGAGGGGATTTGACTGACCTTGGCAGATACAAAAGTTACATTTCTTTTTATATAGCTTTTGCTTTATTTTGATCTTAACCATCCAACAGAAAAGTACAAAAACAAGGTATAAAAAGTTGTCATATCAATATGCTGATCTATAAAAAGCTCAAGTCAACAACTTGTGACATAGAAAGTCCTATAGTTAACTCAATACTAGCATGGACTACTGGACATTATTGGATTATTTTGTTGAATTCTCGCACATACATTATTTAAATGACAATGGAATATCCATCTCAAACAAAACTAAACAAGAAAAGGGGATACAAATGAAGTACCATTCTTATCTGTATATACAAAATATTTAGGATATATATACAGCTACTTTCTCTTTACTGAATGAATAGAAAGAGTTATACTAATAATGTTTGGATGAGATATCAAGTGTGCATCTTGTACCATGAATAACTGCTATGAAGGTGACATTATGCAATGTATTAATTACTGAAACTATCCTATCAATCAGTTTTGAAACTGTCTCATGGTATTTGTTTCTCAATAAAATTAGTAAAAAAAAGTTAGCCCTTATTGTCTAAAATAACAAAAAAAATTACTAAAATTTGTCAACTGCTAAATCTCACTAGTCATTGTTAGTACTGGTAATTCTAGTAGAATAAATACAAATGTGTAACTGCCTTAACAACATAATCATTCTTGGGTAGTGACATTGTTAAGTGCTATGGTAATAACTGCACAAAAAGTCAGAGAACATAGAAAAGAAAAAAGGAAGAGAAAATTGCATTCTCAGGCCCAACCCACTCAGAACAAATGCAAGAGACACTATTATAGAAAAAATTGGAAGTCATGTACCTGAAATGTCTGAAATAATAGTGTCAGAAATAAAGAAGCAACATCAGAAAGGTATAGAGGAAATGAGAAGTGAAAAACGAATAATAATTTTAATGAAAAAATTACTATGTGCTTCTTAAGAAAACACTAATAAAAATAGAGAAGATGGAAAAATGATGAAATCCTTGAGTGAGAAATATAGGAATGAAATAGATCACATGAATCAGAGTCAACAAGATATAGAGGAGGGGGCCAGGGAGATGGCTCAGTGGAATAAGTGCTTCCCTGGTAAGTGCAAGGGTCTAAGTTCAATCCCTGGTTCCGAAAAAAATAAAACAAATAAAAAAATAAAAGATATAGAGGAACTTAAAATCCCAATCACAAGCTTGCAAAACTGTTGAATGAAAGTCAAGACAGAATTTCAGATCTTAATGACACCATGAAAGCTAGTGTAAGGTGAAAAAAGACCTCTCAAAGACAACTAGGATGCAGAAAATAATAATTCAAAATCTGCAATACTTTCAAAGTTGAACAACGTGAGACTGATAGGCATCAATGAGAAAAAGGAGTCAATACAAATTACATAAAAAGAATACCAACAAAGGAATACCATAAAATATCTCAAATATAGGGAAACAACCTGACATTCTCATAACTAAAGCATACAGAACTCCAAATAACATTAATCCAACTGAAACCACACAGAGATGTGTAATAATCAAGATCACAGAAATTCATCCCAAGAACAACATACTAAAAGCCATTGGAGAAAAGAAACAGATCAAATTTAATGGAAAACCCATCAGCATAATAGCAGATTTCTCTTCACAAATAATTAAGAGAGAAGAGCATGGAGCAGAGTACTACAAGTCTTACAAAAGCAAAAATTCCAACCCAGACTGATATACCCTTCACAACTCTCTTACAAGTTAAATGGAAATGTGAAATACTTACATGACAAAGAACAACGATTACAAAACCAACCTGATACAGATTACAAAAAGATGTTCTAGAGAGGGATCGAAATGACCACAACTCCATAAATGAAAATGGAAAGAACAAAATAGCACAAATAATTAATCATAGGAGACAAATAGGTAATGAGGAGTAGGAAAATAACATGATTTAATATCTCTTAGTCATAATAATCAAAGTAAATGGACTGAGTTCCCCAATTAAAAGAAATAGACTGGTAGACTGGCATGATGGATTAGTAAACAAAACCAACAATATGCCATATTGCATATGCCATATAAAAGAAATGCACTTACATTATAAAGAAATTTATAGACTGAAAGTCAAAGGCTGGAAAACAATACTACATGCCCCCAACACCTCAGATAAAAGCATGGGTAGGAATCCAGTTCACAGTGTGAACTTCAAACCTAGAATGATCAAATGAAATAAAGAAGGACACTACAGATTGGTTAGAAGAAAAATGAAGAGGAAGAGATAACAGTAATAAGTGTATATGCACCGAAAACAGGAGCACGAATCTTAATGGACAAGAAAAATTTGATATCCAATATCACAATCTTAACAGGAGATCTTAATTAACCCTTATCCCAAAAAGATAGGTTAAACAGAAAAAAAAAAAAAAATAGCGAAGTGGTAGCAGAACCGAATCAAAACTTTGAACAAATGGACTTAGTGGACATTTACAGACTATTCCACCAAATCACTTCTGAATACACATTTTTTTCAACTGCACATGGGACATTTTCTAAAATAGATCACATACTAGTCCACAAATAATACCTTAACTCACATACTAGTCCACAGGTCTTGCTTAACTATATGCAAGAGAGCAGAAATTATCCCATGCATATTATCTGACGACAGTACAATGAAACTGGAAATAAATGACAAAAGAAACCAGAAAAACCCCATAAACACGTGGAAATTATTTAACACCCTGCTCAGCAAATAATGGGTTACAGAAAAAGTTAAAAAATAAATTAAACGATTTCTACAATTCAACAAAATTAAAATCACAACTTATTGAACTATGTGGGATGCATTGAAAGCAGTGTTTAGAGGCAAATTTATAGCTATCAGCTCACATTAGGAAAACAGAATGGGAACAAATAATACCCTAACTCTGCACCTCAAGTGTCTAGAAATAGAAGAGCAAACCAAACCAAAAGGCTAAAGATGTGAGGAAATTATAATGATTAGAGCAGAAATTAATGCAACGGAGACAAAGAAAACAATTCAGGTGATGAATCATAAAGCTGGTTTTGAAAGATTAAATAATATTGATTAGCCCCTAGCTAATCTCCACACAAAGACAAGGCCCATAAAATACCTCAGTGGATCATACTTCCTTGAAGCAGATACAGGGCTGGGAGCTCAGTCTCCAGGCCTGTTGTGCTGGCCCTGCCTCTGGGGCACGATGAGATGGCAATGGAAACTGGGTGTGGTGGTGTGCACTTGTAATCCCAGAATTTGGGAGGCTGGAAACAGGTGGATCACTATTAGTTAAATCTAGTAATGAGAACCTGAACAACCTGTGGATGCTTCCCTAAAATACAGAAAGAAAGAAAGAAAGAAAGAAAGAAAGAAAGAAAGAAAGAAAGAAAGAAAGAAAGAAAGAAAGAAAAAAGAAAGAAAAAAGAAAGAACTCAAATTCAAGCAATAAGGAATGAAAAGGAAACAATAAACACAGACCCTGGGGAAATTCAGAAAATCATCAATAGTTATTTTGAAAATATTTACTGTCCAAGAATTGAAGGCACAGAAGATATGAACAGATTCCTAGAAATGTACAAATTACCAAAAGCGAATCAAAAATATATGATAACTTTCAATAATCCAAGAACAGCCAACAAAGTATGAAATGTAATAATAATAATAATAATAGTAATAATAATAATAATAAATAAAATAAACCTACCGACAAAGAAAAATCCAGGTCCTGGTGGATTGACCGCTGAATTCTACAAGAAATTTACAGGAGATATAAATTCCTATACTCCTCAAACTCTACAGTTTAATTGAAAAGAAAGCAACCATCCCAAAATCATTCCTGTAGGCAAGTATTATACTGATACCAAACCCAGGGAAAGACACTACTGAAAAAGAGGACTAGAGGTCAGTCTCCCTCATGAACATAGATGAAAAAAATACTTCATTAAATCATAGCAAATACAATACACCAAAACAATAGATTATACACCATGACCAGGTATGATTTATCCAAGGGATGCAAAGATGGTTCCATGTACAGAAATCTATAAATGTACCTCACTGTATAAATAGAGCCCAATCTAAAAACCACACAATCAACTGAATCGATGCAGAAAAGGCTTTTGGCTTTTTTGACTCATTAATCATTAAAGCCCTAAAGAATATTGGAATAGATCGCCTTGACATCAATCTGATATAAACCATCTGTGATAATCCAACTGCTAACATGTTTCCTAAATGTGCAAAAACTGAAACATTGTAGTGTTATATGAGGTACAAGACAAGGATGCCCCCTATCACCATTCCTATTCAATATAGTTTTGGAATCACTATGTAGCCATTAGACAAGAAAGAGAAATAAAAAGAGCAAGAATAGGCAAAGAAGTTAAACTGTCATCACTTGGAGATGACATTATTCTCTACTTGGAAGACCAAAAAACTCACCAAGAAGTTTTTACAATTACTGAACAGATTCAGTAGCATAGCAGGTTACAAACTCAATGCACAGAAGTCCATAGCATATCTACACAGATAACAAGCACACTGAGAGAGAATTTAGAGAAACAATACCTTTTACAATAGCACCACAATAAATGAAATACTTAGGAACTAATATAATTAAGAAGCAAAAGACCTGTTCAAGGAAAATTAGTCTGAGAAGAGAGATCTAAAAGGATTTCAGAAAATGAAAGATATTTCTTGCTCCAGAAAGGAAGAACTAACATGGTGAAAATGACTATAATACCAAAATTATTATACAAAGTTTGTAGAATCCATCCCTATCAAAATACCAATGACATACTTCACAGATCTAGAGAAATCATACCTAAAATTTATTTAAAACTGAAAAAGACCCAGAATAGCAAATTCAATCCTTATAAAAAAAGAAAAAAAAGCTC
>PVKA01004843.1:74412-95600 GCA_004027165.1 Ctenomys sociabilis
AAAAAAAAAAAAAAAAAAAAAAAAAAAAAAAAAAAAAAAAAAAAAAAAAAAAAAAAAAAAAAAAAAAAAAAAAAAAGAAGAAGAAGAAAGAAAAAAAATTATTTTCCTTATAATTTCAGGTGCTGAGAATTTTTTCCCAATGACAGGAAAGCTAACATAATAGCCCAGAAATCTTCAGAACTGCTTTCTAGACTGTGGATAACACCACAAGGTGATTGTAGTGTGGATTATGGCCAGGATACACTTAGCTCAAGGAGCCTTTCAACCTCTTAGAAGCTTTTCCTGCCTGGGAGGTGGGTAGAAAGAGGGAAGATGATGGGAATATAGTTCTGGAATGGCAGCCACACACATGAAACCTTTTCCACTGAGCTGATGGGATAGGTAAGTTATTAGCTCATACAATGAAGTTAAGCTCAGTATTGGCAGTGTAGGCCAGAAAGCATGACTGCTGTCTGTAGAATCCATACTTTGTCTAGACCTTTTTGTTCTAAGCTGGTTCTTCAGCTGAGCAGAGGCTTGCCCCTGTTGTGGAGAACAATCTGCTTCACTCCAAGTTGACTAATTCAAATGTTAATCTCAGCTGAAAAAAATAAAAAGCATGGTTTTGGCAAAGAAAAAAGACTTGAGGATCAATGGAATAGTTCAGAAGATGCAGACACAACTACAAACATACTCACCCATGTTTTCTTACACAAAGGGGTCTAACGTTCACTGGAAGAAAGATAGCCTCATTAACAAATGAGGTTGGGATAACTGGCTCTCTACATTCAGAGAACTAAGACTAGACCCAGTCTATCACCATGCACTAAACTAAAGTCAAAATGGATTAAAGACATAAACAATAAAGCAGAAACTCTAAGTCTCCTTGAGGGGAAAGTAGGTAGATATCTTGAAGATGCAGGGCTAGAGAAACATTTAATGAACAAAAATCAAACTGCACAGGAAATGTTTGAAAAAATTAACACTTGGGACTTCCTTTCATTTAGAAGTTTCTTCACTCAAAAGAAATTATCAACACAGTGAAAACAGAACCTACAAATTTGAAAAAAAAAACTTAACTGATAATTACACAGACAAAGTTCTTCTATATAGAATATATAAAGAACCATAAAACATTAGGGCCCCCAAATTTAAAGAACCAGTCCAAAAAATGAGCATCTGAGATGAATACACACTTTTCAGAGGAAGAAATAAAAGAGGCAAATAAATACATGAAAAAATGCTCCATATCACTGGCCATTCAAGAAATACAAATCAAATAATGTTGAGATACCATCCCACCCCAGAAACCATGGTTATCAGAAAGAAATCAACCAACAACAAATGTTCAAGAGGCTGTGTGAATAAAGGATCACTTCTCCACTGCTGATAGAAATGCAGACTGGTACAACCATCATGGAAACCAGTGTGAAGACTCCTCAAAAAAGAAGAACTGGAAATCAAATTCAATCCATGTATCCCCTTTCTAGGAATTCTCCCAAAAGAATTGAGAGCATCATATTATAATAATATATGAGCACCCATGTTTGTAATGGCACACTTTGTGATAACCAAATCTTGCCAACAATCAAAATGCCCATCACATGAGGAATAGATGAAAAAGGTGTTGTACTTTTGTACAATTGAGTATTACTGAGCGATAAAGAAGAATAAACTTGAAATATTTGTAGGTAAGTGGACGCAACTTGAAGCTACACTCCTAAGTGAAATAATCCAGACCAACTATGTAGACATATTGCCTCCGTAAAGTAACAATACAAAACAAGAAACAAAGACTGTAAGGCAAAATAGACACAGTTGAAGAGAAATAACAGATCTTAAGGATTAAACAACAAAGAGATAGAGAGGAGAAAATTTAGGAAATAAGATAAGGGAAAACTTATACATGCATATGTACAAGTTGGATAAGGCAATTGTCTGAAGAACTTCCATTACAATTTTGAAAATAGAAGTTAATTGGTATAATTCTCATACTGAGAATTACAACTTCATTAAAGACAGAAATGTGTAATATTAAAACCATATTTGAAATACCTGTCATCTTGGTCTTCTAAATGTGTACTGTTTCTAATATCATATTATTTATTATTATAATCTCTTTAAGGTCATTTGTTAAAAATGGTAATAGAAGAAGTCAAGAGCAAAAACTTAAGAATTCTTGAAAGCATGAGGTAATATTCAATGGATGTCCCATTTTAGATATTAGCAGATATCTAACCATATCTGCTAATCTGAGGGACAGATTTGACAACAAAAATAGATAGTATACCAATCACTTCTAATAAGTTATTCTTGTCTTGAAAATCTGTAATATATATATTGTTACATGTTACCCTGTTTCTGTCTTTCCTTTTTTTTTCTTGCTCTTGTTTATATTCTTCAGAACAAAATTATAATAAAAACTAAATAAATAAAATTTACAAAGGAATTCAAAAGAAAAACCAAAACAAAATAGAATGCTATAGCAGACACCACCAATTCCACAAGACTATTAGGGAATATTTTAAGGAACTGTATTATAATAATTTGTAGGACATAGAAGAAATCATTAAAACTCAAGACACATACACTGAAATTGAACCAAGCAGATATAAAAACTTCAAACAGGTCAATTACAAGAAATAAGATTGAAATATAATAAAATATTTAGCCAGTACAACCACAAAGAACTCTAAGACTAAATGACTTAACTGATATTTTCTAACATAATTTGAAAAGGTGTATCAGAAGAGAAGGATCTCCTTGCAGGTGCAGGATCCTTAGTTCAATTCCCGGGACCATGAAAAAAAAAATAACAAAAAAAAAACAAACAAAAAAAAGAACCGTAAGGAACATTTTCAAACTCATTCTCTAAGCCAAACAACATTCTGATATAAAAATGAGGCAAGGGCAAAATAACAATAACAAAAACAAACTATAGGACAGTTGCCTTTACTATGTTTTGAGTCTGGTTGTTCCCCCAAAGCCTTATGCAATCATGGGGGACTTCTAGAGTTTGTGATTAACTCATGATCCACTGGGATTATGCACGCTCTAAAGCTGGGATTGTGGATCTGAGTACTGCTGGGATTATGGGTGTTAGTGCTGCATGCAGCCTGAGGTGGCTAGCCTGAATGTAACATAAGAGAGACAGACCGCTTTCTATTGCCATTGTTTTGCCACTATTCCTCCCTTGGATTCTCTTGGTTTTTACTGCTGCCATAAAAGGTCGCTCTCTGTCCTGTGCCATTCTGCCTTGGAACCAGCTAACTCTGGACTGAAATCTCCAGTAACTGTGAGCTAAATAAACCTTCCCTTCCTTCATACTGGGTGTCAGATATTTGTTCCAATAATGAGAGATGTAACTGAGACAGAATTTGGTACCAGACAAGTGGGGTCATTGCTGTGGCTAAACCTGACCATGTGGATTAGGAGTTTTTGGGAATGACTTATGGGAAGAGAAGGAAAGGTTTGAAAAGGTCATCTACTGGTGAAGAGCTGGCATGCCTTCAGCTCTTATGTAAGGGAGATTTTGGTCAGAGCTCAGAAGATCAGAGGGCCAATAGAAATCCTACCTATAAAGAGCAGTCTGTGGAGGTTTCTGTTAGGAAGAAGCACTGCATTTGTTGTTGGACTCCAGATGTTTTGTGTTTTGGCTTGGCAGAAACTTTATCTGTATTTTGTTCATGTCCAGAGGTTTTGCCTGAAAGTGAGTGTAAGTGTGGTGGGATGATTACTCTTTCAAAGGAAATTTCAAAGCAGGTGAATACTGAGGGAGTGGCATGGCTATTGTTGGGGGCTTTTAGCCAGACTTATGTTGAGAATCAAGAGCAAAGAACCCAGCATGATGATTTAAAACATTGCAAGTTTTGTAGGAAAGGAAGCTCTAATAAAGCTGTGGACTGAAAAAGTAGAGCTTAGAGGCAGCAGGTCTCTAACCTTTGTAGCCTCACAATTGCCTTGAGGGGAAAGCTGCAGACCCCCATGTTCCAGAATGGTGGCAGAGGCCTCATAAGGTTCCAGAATGGTGCCAGCATGGAGAATTTATTCCTCAGAATCAGGATCAGTGTACTCAATGATCCAGGCCCTTGACTCCTACATTCAAGAGAGAAGGAAGCGTGGCTAGTGCTCCAGCTGGCAGCAGATCTTGGCATCATCCACGTGGAGTTGGATTTAGGTGCTTGCAGAATGCAGGAGATTAAAAAGGCTTCCACTTTGATTTCAGAAAGCCTGGGAGGCTAGGCAGCATGCCCCTATGAAGGCAGTGTGTAAAGCTGAGTGAGAAGCCCATTCAGTAGAAACTCCAGAAGTTTGGAAAAGCCAGGAACACGGGTCATCTAAGGGAAACTACAAGGAAGGAGCAAAGCTGGCCTAAGAGGGAACCCAGGGAGCTACCACCATGAGTGCCATAGAGGCAGAGCCACATGGGGCTCACAATTTGCCACAGATTACTTTAGATATTACACTTCGAAATATAGTATTTAATGCTTTCCCTGCTGGATTTTGGACTTGTGTTGTTCCCAGTGCTTTGTATCCCTCTGTTGTTTGCAACTTTTGGAATGGTAAATGTTTGTCTTGTGACTTTGAAAGTTGGAAGTGTTTAACTTTTCAATTGTACAGAGGTTCACAGCTAAGTTTGCCTTGGATCTTGGAGGAGACTTGGGATTTGGAATTTTCAGGGCTGGGACTTAGGTAGTTTTTATAAAATTGTTGATTTTCCTGTACAGTTGTTTAGTTTTATGTTTAGTTATATATTAGGGTACTAATTATGCAAGAATTTGGCAAATGAAAACAAAGTCATTAGATTTGAGTTTCTGTTGATCTTTTACTGGACATTTATTATCATCATTATTATTTTTTTTATATTTTAGGGAAGGGCCTACAGGGTGCTTGGGGTCTCACTAAAAGATCAGACTCATGGTGATCCGCCTATTTACAGCTTCCCAAGAGTTGGGATTACGGGTGCACACCACCACTACGTCTCCATTGCCATCTCAGCTTGCTCAGCATGCCCCGGGGGTGGAACCATCACAGCAGACCTGGGGATCGAACTCTTGTCCCCTGCACCTACTTGGCGGCTTATTATTCTGAATGTTGCAATGTACGTACCATATCACAATTTCTCATTTGGCCAGCCAGTAGTTCATTTGCCAAACTAGTCACAGAAGGATATTGAGTCATCAAACAATGAATATTTGTACATTTGTCTGCTTCTTTGCAAGGGGGCCAAAATATGCATTTGCAAAAGAGAATTTCTTTAACAAATAGTGCTAGGAAATCTAGAGATCAATTCAAATGGATGATAGTTAATGTGGATGTTTTACCTTAATTCTTTGAAACTGCTAGAAGATAACAGGGAAACACTTCACGTGATAGACACAGGCTAAGACTTTCCGAGCAAGACTTCAATTACAAAGACATCATAGCAAGAGCCAACAAGTGGGATTACAGCAAATTAAAATACTTTGGCCTTGCAAGGTGTACCACTAACACAGTGAAGAGATACAACATGTAGAACAGGAACAAACCTTTACCAGTGACTATTTCATAGCAAGTAAGTAAACATCTGAAATATATATTAAAAACTCAAAATATATAATTTCAAAATATCAGATAATTGCACCAGTAAATGAACCAGCAATTCTCAAAGGAAGGTGTAAAATTGGTGTAAAAATACATAAAATAAAGAAGCTCGACATTTTTACCTTTAGAAAAACAATTCAAAACAGAAAAGATTTTAATGTTCCCAACACAAAATTGGCAAATTTCTATGGTGCCAAATATTACAGTTTACCTATCATTATACATTGTGTGCATGAACTGAAGTTTCACACTGTACTCTGGAATATGTACACTTATTATGTGTGGAAAAATAATAAAAATATATTTGCAAAAAGACAAGGTGGTATACAAAGCTTGATTTTCTGAAAAAAGCAAAGCAGTTTAAACTAGCAGCAAGTTGACAGAAAATGGAAACAATACAGTAAAATACAAAACAAAACAAAACTCCTGTTCCAGGAGTAAATTGGGATAAAAGTTCGTCATTAAAGTCTGCAAATATCTTAAAACCTACATATTCTTGTTGTGTTGCTTCTCTCAACCGAAATACAATTATCTTTGGACTATAATGGAATCATTGAAACAAAGCTGGAAATTATTTGACATATTTCACTAAGTAGTAGGTATTTTTGTCTTTTTCCTTTTGAAGTTCACTGATTGAGTGAACATTTTGATCTGTATATTAGAGTAGAAATGATGAAATGTTTTTGCCCAGGGAAATCAAAAAAGACCTTTTAACAACTTACTGCTTTTTTAGAAAGATTTGCACCAGGCATGGTAAGTTACTGTGTAAGTACTGTGTATCACAGAGTTTGTCCTCTGGTCAGGAACCCAAGCCCCATATGATAGAGACATAGGTGGTTACTCTAGCTCACAAACTAAATGTTCCAGAGCTCCCTTCCATCCACTTGTTCGGGCTTCCACATGAATTTCAATTCTCATCTCAGAGTTCTCCTTCACTATCCTAGTCTTCCAAGCTGACACCACAGGTACCACTGTGCAGAAATAAAACCTCCTGTACCTAGTAAAAAGTTCTAAGCTTGACAGAAAGTGCTTTATTTATCCCTCTAAGTATGAGAAGGTGTTGAACAAAGCAATAGATAGACAAAATGCTTAGCAGCTGAGGCCACTACTTAGATGTTTTGTGTGCGGGCTGCCTTCCTAAGATCAAGTTGCTGAATGAAAATAAGATTAATTTTTAAATGGCAAATCAGATCGCATTTTGACCAGCTTGAAACATTTTAACAGTCTTCCACACCCCATAACAAAACAGAGAAATGTTTATTCTGTCTTCTAGAACTTTCCTTTGTAATCTACATTTACTAAACTGAAACATTCAAATTAGACAAATTATGAACTATGCAATAAATATTTTTATTATTGTACTTACTATAGTTATATTTTACATGCATCTGTGAGTTCACAAATTATATTAGTCCTGAAACTCTTAAATTTCTTAAGGGCAAGGGCTGGATCTGGTTTTGACCATGATTTTATTCCAGACATCCAGCCCCCTCTCTGCCCTAAAGTGTGTACTCAGGAAATAATTCATATACTGTTTTGAAAAATAGAAACTAGGAGATAATCTGAAATACATTAGAATAACTGGCTAGGCTCAAAGAGAGAAAACCTACAATTCTCAAGACAAATGTGATAAGAAAACAGTATGGAATCTTAAAAGAAGATATCTTAAGAAATGCTTTCTTGTACATCTATGGGACCACCACACTCTTTGAAATAAGAGGCTAGATAGTGGTATGCTGAGAGAACTCATAGAGGGAGATTGTGATAGGGTCAGATAAATTGATCAATTAAAATATAAATCCAAAACCTATTGGTGAAGATTAAGAGAAAACACAATTTGTGAAAAATTGTGCAAGAGAGGTTGTGATATATAATTTTTAATTTGCATAGAAAGGGGATTTTGACAGCTGCTTCAGACTAACAAGAATCCAAAACAAGAATAATTTTGATACTGTCATTTATGTGTCTATCACAATTATAACCTCGTAGGAAAGCATGTATAGCATAGTAAAATATATTTGCCAAGTGGAATGAGACAGGCATGTCAGTCAAAACTTTAACTATGTCTTATTTTTTTTTTTTTTTGTCTTTTTGAGACAGGGTCTCACTATGCAGTTCAGGCTGGCCTCGAGCTCACTTTGTAGCTCAGGCTGGTCTCGAACTCACAACAATCCTCCTGCCTCAGCCTCCCGAGTACTGGGATTACAGGCATGCGCCACCACGCCCGGCTAACTATGTCTTATGAAAGTTTTTCTTTTATGCATTGGATACAATATAGTTTTATAAATAGTGAAAGTGTTTCAGGTGAAATAAAATGTCAGCCAGTTTCTCAAGAGATCCAGATTTATCAATATTTAGAATTCTACGAGATTCTTGGCAAATACACGTAGGAAGAATCGGGGGCACTGATCCTTTATACAGGCACAGCTTCTTCTAGCATCCTCATGCTGTGGATGATGTGTTGGGGACCAATCCAGCTGCACAAATCTACATTTTATAAAATAAAAGGAGCTGATAAACCACATTAAATTCATCAGGCAGGATGTAGGACCAGCACAACCCCAGCTAGAATTGCATTTTCATTGAACATGTCTGTTGTCTCTGCAATCATTTATGTGCAACTGTATCATATACCTTTCCGAGTAGTTGGCTAGTCAAGTACAAATACCCTGCCAATTGCCAATGGATTTTATCCTTTTCACTTGGACAAAAGCTGAAGTACATTTTCAGCCATGAGATGTCGTTGTGGGGATAAAAGGAAAATTCTCCCTAGCAAAGAAGACAGAAAAGAAAAAAAGTGTTGTTAAGGATTACAGAGAAATTAATAAACTGAGAGAGGTATTCTAAATTTGAAAATAAGATGCCAGAGCTCTTTCAAAGGAAGAAATAAGTGTGATTTTTCTTTCCACTTCGTCTTCATCCTAGGACAGTGACGACGATATTGTTGAATTGTACTTCTGAAATGGCAATTGAAGTGGCAGCTTTGGTAATAATGGTAATAGCTGTAGTAATGATAGCAGTAGCTTTCATAGCACCATATGTAGAGTTCTACTACTTGAGGCTGTAGTAATGGATAGTAATTATCATTATTAGCATCACTATCATCATCATTATTATTATCTTTATTGTAGGATTCAATTTCTTAGCAGTGATCATCTCACACATTTATAAGGCTTGCCAAAGAAAGTTTAATGACAATGCCTTCATGGGCTGAATGAATGGAGCCAACAAGAGATAGAGTTCTAATGACATTGGAAGCTAGAGCTGGTGAGATAGTTCAGTGGAGTAAGTGCTTACTTTGGCAAGCTCAGAGACCAGGGTTCAATTCCCTGTCCTGCATGCTGTGCTGGCCTCTCCTGCAGTGCACGCTGAGCCAGCCACTGAGTCCAGGCTTGGTGGTACACATCTGAAATTCCAGTGCTGGGGAGGCTGAAAGCAGGAGGATCACCATGAGTCTGATATGGGTAGTGAGGCCCTATATGTACCAAATACACAAATGGAAAAAAGAAAAAAAAATATTGTAATCACATTTGACCCTAGGCCAAGGAAGGAAGATTGAGTGAGGGTTGTACCACAGGAAAGCCACCTGAAGAGACTGTGGCTAATGGAATGTGAAATCTGCTACTTCATAGAGCCAGGTCAGATGTAGAGTAGTGAGTGCCTCTATGAATGTCACTCTTTCCAGCTGTACTCAAAGATGCTTCTCCCTGGGAAACCAAAAGAAAAGTATTCTATAAAGAGCAACTGCCAAGGATATGTGTTAGGGAAAAGAAGGGTAGAAAATTAATTCTGAGGGTTAAAATGAAAGGTCCACCTTACCAACAACAACAAAGGCAAATGATATTTGTGTGTGCTATTATGCCATGAAGTGGTCAACATTAATTTAAATGCATAATCTATAGCAACAATGTCGAAAAGTGAATTGATGATATTTCTGTTTTCTGTATTATGAAGCATGAGAAATCAGTGGAGGAGTAGAGAATAGTATAAGATTGAAAGGAAAGTGAAAGAAATACTCTCTTATAGATAAATTCAAACAGTAGGTGTACAGACTTAAGGTTCTTTACCTTTCTGTGGAAAAGTAAATATATATATTTTCCATGTTTCCTAATCTTCCATCAAAATTCTTTAAAATAAACAGGTCATCAGAAGACAGAAGTATAGGTACCAGTACGGTAAAATTGGGAACATCTGCAGAACAAACTACTTATATTTTCTAGAGCTATATGCATTCATAGTAGGATAGGCCTGGATAAAGAGCTGCAGTGAACTGCCTTCTTCATTTGATTCTAAGGATTCATTTTGCTTTTCCTCCCTTTTGTATGTATAATTGGATTGAGATGATAGAAAGCAAACTGTCATAAATTGCAAAAGGAATCCTTAAGTATTATCTGTTGAATATTATCTTATAGATGGGAAACCAAGAACGAAAGCAGCAACATATAGGAAAAAGAAAAAGACAGATAGCAGATGATATGAATATCAGACATGACCAGAAACTAGCAATAGAATCTCAGAATAACCTTGTATCCTGACAACAAAGGATTTCACCTCTAGGCAGTCTCCATCCCCAAAATGACTTACATTCCAAACATTCATTCATTTTGGCTTTCAAGAGCATATAGCACATTTTCCCATAGAAACTCTGTTGTAGTGTTTGTGGACAGGATATCATGTCTGCATCTTGTACTATGAATAACCACTAAGAAGAAAACAATATATAATCTATTAATTATTGAAACTGTCCTATTAATCTACTTTGAAACTGTCTCATTGCTATTTGTATCTCAATAAATTTATTTTAAAAATGGAAATAATACTCAGCATACAAAAATAAATCAATAAATAAAATTTAAAAAAATTAAAGGGAACCTGAAGAGATTGATTGATTAATTGATTGATTGATTAAGAGATTTATTTATGTGTGTTTCTTCTATCAGTTCACTGATTGTATCCACGCATTTGTGGATATCATTTTCTCCTATTACCATCCTTTGAGATGGTAAGCATATATCAAACTAACTAAAAGGTAACCATTGTTAGGAGTGGCCATTTACTAAGAAATATTCTTATACATGCATAAAATGGGTTATTTTATTACCCAGTTAGGATAAAGTTCAATTTTTTAAAATTTAGTTTTAACTACTTATTCGGTACAGGGTCTTGCTACTTAGTTCAGACTTGTAGTGCTCATTGTGTCTCAGCCTCCCCAGAGCTGGGATTACAGCCACTTGATCACTTATGGACTGGCACAGTGTGCCCACCTGGCAAACGGTACTGGGGATCAAATCTGGGTGCTTGCGTGTGCTAGGCAGGTGCTTATGCTACTAAGCTATCTTCCCAACCCCTAAAATTCAATTTAGTTAACAAGTAAGGCATTTTTAGGACATTCCTAGATCCCTTAGCATAACACATAAACAAAAACATCCTATAAGCCAAAAGTTAAATACATTATATCCAATGATTTTAGCAGTAAATATTTATAAAGCATTTATGAATATATAAACTGTTGTTTCCAGTGTGAAAGTGCAATGAAATATACTTAAAATATCTGTTTACAAGGATATTGATAAGCAGATAGATTAGCAAATTCTATACTCCAGAAATAAGAAAATATATAGGCAGCTTAGAATAAACCATAAATACTTTGTGTTTCCCTTTCCATGAGGGACCCTATGTGTGTGTTACCAATGATTTGGAGAAACAAAACAAGACCATTTATTCAAGAGATCAAGTGTTACTTTTGGTGTTGACTCCAGCAACATAAAGAAGACAGGCATATGCTTTGTGAGTACACCAGTTTTTTTATAATGATCTGAGTAATCTATGGCATATTTAGGTTCTTCAAATTTTAGAAGATACATACAGAAGAGATGAACTCAGAGGGCTTTGTTCTTTCAGTATGAATCTCTTTTCCTTTTGCAGTTATCTTCTTTATAGTCTCATAGAAAATACTCTAAATGCAAAAACTTAATACATATATTTATATGTTTAATATATATTATATTTAATATATTTATGTTTATACTATGTTTTACATTTGTGTAATTTTCCTGTTTTAAGTTAATAAATAAAAAATAGATGTATAGTCTAGATGGTTGTTGACTCTTTTTTTCAAATAATGTTATTGAGAAACAAATAGCAATGAGACAGTTTCAAAACTGATTAGTAGGACAGATTAAATAACTAATACATTGCATACTGTGGTCTTAGTGGTTATTCATTGTGCAAGATGCAGACATGTTATCCTGTCCACAATACTCTTAGAATAAAACTTTCTATTCATGAAATTAAGAGAATGTAGCTGTATATCTATCCTAACTATTTTGAATATAAATATATTAAAAGGTTGTTCATTTGTATCCTCTTTTTTGTTTAGTCTTGTCAGATAAGGGTATTCCATTGTCATTTCAATATTATAGGTGTGTGAATTCAGCAAAATATTCTAAAACGGTCAAGTACTCCAAATAGCAGTGGGTTATCCATAAGACTGACAATGTAAGAAGTTGTTGACTTGAGTATTTCACAGCTCAGCATATTAATATGGTTTTACTTTTTGTACCTTGTTTTTATACTTTTCTGCTGGATGGTAAAGAAAAAGATAAAGCAAGACCTATGTAACACTAAATGTAGCATTTGCATTTGATAAGGTCAGTCAAATCCCCTCAGGATTTATCCAGAAACCCTGTACCATACTTTGTAGATCCTTTGTCAGTGTCAGCCATGTAGATGAGTCACATCCATTGCTTGACCAGTCTGCTCTCTGTGAAAGCCTGAGAGAATATTTTTTTCTCCATGTGATTCTCCTTAGGCACCCTGTGCATCACTGAACACTTTCCTCTGTGGCCGCCTAGTCTCCTTGATCAGAAAATTTGGGACACAACTATGTTATATGATGTTACAGTATGGGTTCCCCTATGTCCTGAGACACCACTGACTTTAAAAGATATGGCCCAAATGTTATCTGTTCTTGCAGCCCTTCTTTTTCTCTTAATTTTTGGTCTGCAAATTTAGGTTGTTAAACCTCCAGAAGAGAAGATTATTGTTATTATCCTACAAGATAGGCTGTTAAGCTTAACCTCACTATCTGAATATCAAACATCTTAGGCATAATATGGAAAGGTATTTTCCATCAAGTATCCATATGTTAATCTTCAAGTCCCTATAGAATATGAAGAAAAAGATTAATAAAATAAAAGAGATGTAAAAAGATAGGAATAAACAATTACATAATTTTGCACAGAAGTTTAGAAATCTAGCTCTATACAGTATTGTAGCAGGACAGTCCTGTGACATTTTTTTCTTGTCTCTTGTTTTCATTTATTATCCATTTTTCTAAATAAACATTAACTTGGGAGACAGTATGGCACTAAGCAGTAATTATTTTGAAGACCACAATGATAGGCATTCTAAGCATGACCCTATTATTAGACATTGCTATTTCAGTGCAGTTGCTTAGTTCACAGGTAGCAGCATATATAGTTACTCAGGGTGAGAATCCTATCAATTAACTGATAGTTTCAAAAACATGCTGAAGATTCTCAGGATCATTGCTTTAACCATCTTGTACATATAAATGTATGGATTTGACCCTTTCGTGTTTCCTATCTTTTTTAATTGCCCTTTCTTCATTGTTTAATCCTCAATTTCTCCCTTTCCTTTTAATTGTGTTATACCTTTCTATTTTTATTTTTTCATTTCAGTTCTTATACTAGGGAGACTGTATGATATTTACACATGTGGGTATGGTTTATCTCACTTATATCTTCAACAGGCATCCATTTAAATATGAAGGCTTCGAGTTTATCATTTTTTATGGCTGAGTAATACTGCATTGTATAAAAATACCACATCTTTTTCATTCATTCCTCAGGTGATGGGTATGTTGTTTCAAAGATTTGGCTATCACAAAAATTGTGCTGCTATGAATATAGGTACACATATATCAACATGATATGATGTTTTCACTTCTTCCAGGATCCCGCTATTGAACTCAGGCCCTTGCAATTGCCAAGGAAGTGCTTATTCCACTGAGCCATTTCCCCAGACCCTTCTAGTTTTTTTATTGGGGCCCTAATGTTTTTTAGTTTATTATAAATTCTAGAGAGCAGATATTTGTCTGCGTGCTTATTAATCAACATTTTCTCCAAATTTGTGGGTTGCCTTTTCACTTGCCTTTGCAAGTGATTATTTTTCTTCTCTCTTTTTTCATTTGTTACCCTTTAAAAAGTAAGCATTTACTTGTTAGACACTGTGGCAATAATTTATGTTTCTTCACAATGTTGGTTCTTCCTATCCCAGAGCATGAAATATCTTTCCATTTTGTGAAATCCTCTATGATCTCTTGTTTAAGAGTACTGTAATTTTCCTTGAAAATATCTTTGACTTATTTAGTTAGATTTTCCAAGGTGTTTCATTTTCCACAGTGCTAATGTAAAAAAAAAAAAAACATTGTTTTTCTAATTTTCCTCTCAGTGTTTGTGTTATCTGTGTAGAGGAATGCTATTAACTTTTGGGTATTGACTTTGTATCCTGCTGTGCTACTGAATTTGTGTATTAATTATAGTAACTTCCTGGTGGAATTTTTTGGGTCTTCCAAGTAAAGTATTATGTGATCTGCAAATAATGAGAATATAATTGTTCTTTACCTATTATTATTATTCCTTTCATTTCTTTCTCTTGTCTAATGGCTCTACCTAGTGATTCCACAACTATATTTAATAAGTTAAAAAAACGAACATCCTTTTCCTGTACCAGATCTGATAATAAAACATTTCAGTTATTCCCCATTTAGAATTATGTTACTGTTGGGCTGTTACAGATGGCTTTTATCACACTGAGAATTGAGATCATTATGTGGTTTTTAGGTTTTGCTCTATTGATATGATGCATTTCACTTATAGATTTGCAAATTTTGAACCATCCTTGCATCCCTGGGATGAATCCTACCAGGTCTGGCGGTATTATCTTCTTAATGATTTCCTGTACTCTATTTGCTATGATTTTCTTGATGATTTTTGCATCTATGTTCATGAGGGAGATTGGCCTGGAGTTCTTTTTTATTTGTGTCTTTTCCTGGTTTTTGTATCTGTATAATACTTTCCTACATAAATGACTTTTGGGAGGATTGCAATATTTGAATTTCATTGAAGTGCTTGAGGAGTAAAGGGATTATTTCTTCTGTAACTTTCTTGTGGAATTTCACCATGAATCCATCAGAACCAGGACTTTTATCAGTAGTTTTTTTCCTTTTTATTGCATTTCACATTTCATTGGCTATTATTGGGTTATTGAGAATTGTTATATATTCTTGATTATGTTTTTATAATTTGTATCTTTCTAGGAATCTTTCCACATCATCTGTGTCATCTATTCTGTGAGAGTAAACATTTTCAAAGTAGCTACTGATAATCTGTATTTCCACTGGGTCTGTGGTAATGGCATCTTTTCAATCCTTATTGCTTGTTTTTGGATTTTTTTCTTTCTACTTTTTGATGATGTTACCTAGGGGCTTTTTACTTTTATTCAATCTTTCAAAGAAACAGCTTTTTGATTCATTACTTCTTTGAACTGTTTTCTTCATCTCAGTTGAAGTAATTTTTTCCTCTAATTCTTCCCATTTTTGGGCTATAGACTTGGGTTGCTTTCTTTTCTACACATTGCATGTGCAGCTTTAGGTGGTTTATTTGTTCCCATTCTGTTTTTCTAATATGTGACTCCACAGATATAAATTTCCCTCTGAGAACTGTTTTCATTGCATCCCATAAATTATGAAAAGCTGTGTCTAAATTTTCATTGAATCATAGATGTTGTTCAATTTCTTGTTTAATTTCATCTGTGACCCACTGGTTGCTGAGTAGGGTGTTGTTTATTTTCTATGAGTTTATGGGGTTTTTCTGGTTTCTTTTGTCTTTTATTTCTACTTTCATTGCACTGTTGTCAGATAATGTGCATGGGGTAATTTTTGTTTTCTTGCATACACTTAAGCATGACCTATGGATCAGTATGTTGCCTATTTTAGACAATGACCCATGTGCAGCTGAAAAAAATGTGTATTCCGCTGTGTGTGGGGGTAACACTCTTTATATGTCCACTAAGCCCATTTGTTCCAAGCTCTGATACAGTTCTGCTACTTCTTTGCTAAGTGTTTCTCTGCTTGACCTATCTTTTTGGGATGAGGGAATGTTAAGGTCTCCTGTAAGAATGTGGTACTGGATATTAGAGTTTTCACGTCCATTAAGATTTGTCTTATAAAGTTGTGTGCTCCCATGTTTGGTATGTACATATTTATGAGGGTTACCTCTTCCTCTTGAATTTTTCCCTAATGAGTATATAGTGGCCTTCTTTATTATTGGATTAAAATTCAACAGTCTGAAAACAAGAGTCCTACCCCAACTTTTTTGTGAGGTGTTGAGGTGTGCAGCATTTTTTGCATCCTTTGACTTTCAGCCTATGAATTTCTTTATAAGTTAAGGTCATATTTTCTGTGGTTAATTTATTTTGCTTTTTAAATAAATTTTATTGAGAAAAACATTGAAATCTTCAAAACAGGTTGGTAGGAGAGTTACAACCATTGATACATTGCATATTGTTGTCTTTGTAGTAGACATTCATAGCACAAGATGCAGACATGTTATCTTGTCCAAACATTATTAGTACACATCTTTCTTCTTAACAAATTAAGAGAATGTAGCTATATATCTATTCTAACTATTTTGCATATACAGATACATAATTGTTCTTCACTTATATCTCCTGTTTTTTTTTAGTTTTGACAGAGATGGGTATACTCATGTCGGTGTGTATCTGGAACACAGCATATTGTTGGATTTTGTTTCCTAATCCACTGTGATGGTCTATTTCTTTTAATTTGTGAATTGAGTCCACTTACATTGATGGTTATAATTGAGATAGATTGATTAATGATTGACATGTTATTTACCCTCTGTGGTTTATTCCTTTTTTCTGTGTTTATTTGTTTGCCCTATTAAGTGGCTTCCTTCTGTTCTTGTTCACGGAGTTCTTATCCTTTTGATCCCTCTCTAGAACATCTTTCAGTAGTCTGTGTAAGGATGGCTTTATCATCATGATATTCTTTAATTGTTCTTTATCATGGAAGTATTTCACTTCTCCATCAAACTTGAAAGAGTTTTGCAGGGTATTTTAGTCTGGGCTGGAACTTGTTTTCATAGAGAACTTGAAGTACTCTTCCCAATGCTCTTCTTGCCTTCATGGTTTGTGAAGAGAAGTGTGCAGTAATTCTGATGAGTGTTCCTTCAAATGCGATCTGTTTATTTTTCTCTATCAGCTTTCAGTATATTGTTCTTGTGCTGGATTTCTAGGATATGGCTCATATTTGGGACATTTTCTGCTCTTACTTCTACCCATATTCTTTTTATATCATTTGTATTGACTCCTTTCCACTGATGCCTATTATTTTCACATTGTTCATCTTTGCATCATCTTGCAGGTGATAAATTATTTTTCCTGCATGCTAGTTATTTTTAAGAGGTCTTTTGTTACCCTCTGTTAGCTGTAACAGAGGGTTCAAGATCTGAATCTCTATCTTCACTTTCACTCACATGGTTTTGCAAGGTTGTGATTGAGATTTTGAGTTCTTCTATATCTCTTTCAGCATGCTTCATGTGATCTATTTATTTTTTCCTCTATTGCTCATTCAAGGGATCTGTTGTTTTTCTATCCTCCTCAATTTTTCTTTCTGTGTCTTTTTTAGAAGCAGTCACTAATTCTTTTGCTATGCAGATTATTTCTGATCAGATTTCCTCCATAATTTCTCCATTTCATTCTTTTCTTCAGATGTTATTAATTCAGAGATTTCTTTTTATTTTTCTGCAGAGATTATTTCTGATCTGAGTTCCTCTATTCCTTTCTGTGGTTGTTTCTTTACTTCAGATGCTGTTGATTTCAACATTTCAGCTGTGTCATTCCCAATTTCTTCTTTGCTACTGTCCTCTGCACTTGTTCTGGGTGATCTTTGGGTCTGAGACTGTATTTTGCTCATTCTCTTTCTCTTTTTTATAGCACTGTCCTCTGACCTTCAGTGTAAAGCTCTGGTGCAGTTATAACCTTAGCACCTATTGATGTTCATGTACAGATCTATGAAGTTCAAATTTATCCAGTTGTACCTAGCTTGGGTCTGACTACTGTGCTCAGCTCCATCCTGCTGAAGCCCTTGGGAGTGCATGTGTTGTGCTTCTCTGGGAAGATGTTCTGCTCCTGGATTAGCTGGATGGTTCTGTCCCCTAGTCTCTCTGCAGGAACTTCAGCTGCAGAGTTTCACCCCTGGCCTGTATGTCAGGCATGGGTTCGGTCTGGAGGCATCCAGAGAGCAAGAAAGTAGGTCTCACTCACAATTGAGCCTGGGCAGGGTCCTGTGGGATCCAGCAGGCAAAGGGGAGTGAGGAAGCTCTCTCACGCACTGGCGTTTCTCTACACCTAGCCTCAATATCTGTCTCAGGGCACCCTGGCAGTGGGGACAGCCAGAAGGTTGGGGAATTGAACACCCCTACCCCTGTGTCTGCTTGTAGGTGCTTTAATCCCTTGAGCTCTTTGGCTGGCCTAAAACTTCAGCTTTTTTGTTTTTTTTTTGTTTTTTTTTTTAAATTGTACTTAGTACAGGGTCTACAGGGTCTCACTACACAGATTGCACTCATAGTGATCCTCTTGTTTTCAGCCTCCCAAGTGCTGAGATAACAGGCCTACACCACCACTCCCAGTCCTATTCTCCATCTTATTACATCCAAAGGGCAGGGTCTGCATGTCTTCAAAGCTTGTTAATAGAATACACATCGCCTTGAGACAGAGTCTCCCTCTGCAGTCCAGGCTGGCCTTGAACTCCAGGGTACTGTATTGCCTCAGCCTCCTGAGTGCTAAGGTTACAGCTGTGCACTTCCACTTCCAGATGGTTATACATATTTAAAATAGACATTAAAGCAGCTTCAGGTTCATAGAAAAATTAAGCCAAATGTATAGAGTTTGCATAATCCATCTCTTCCTTTCTCATGGTCCATTTTCCTATTTTGAACATTTTATATTGTAATGATCTATTTGTTGTAATGATCAACCAGTATTTATGTATTCTTACTAAGGCTTAAATTTTTTTTTTTTTTTTTTTTTTTAGTAAATTTGATTTAATGCTGTAGAGTTGTTATTCTCAACAAATATATAATATCATGTGCTCAGCACTTTGACTAACATAGAATTATTTTATTGCTCTAGAGCCCTTTAAGCTCTATTTATTCATTCCCATCTTACAATCTCTGGCATCCAGTGCCAATTTTACTGACTCTACAATAATCACCCCTTTTCTATGGCTTCACTTTCCATGGTTTCAGTAATTCATAATAATAGTCCAAACTGCTGAATGGAAAATTCTGGAGGTAAATAATCCATAAATTTTAATTTGAACATTGTTATGAGTGGAGGGATGAAATCTATTGCTATGCAAACTCATCCCAACTGAAATATGAATCATCACTTCATCCAGCAGGTCCAATCTATATACCCTATCTTGGTTACTGGACTGTCCCTGTATTGCTGTGTTTGCATTGATATAAGCCTTATTTCACTCAATAATATTCCTGAAGCAGAAGAAGGAACTAAGGTATAGATGATAGGTCAGATTAACTCTGATACTATCTGACAGTACTGTAGGGTATATATGAAGCCTGTGGCTCCAGGCCCTACTGGGTGTCCTAGGACAGGTGCTTTCTGAATGAGTGAAGATTACACTAGTTTTGCTTTTTCCAGCATGGGAAACTACTGAAATCATACAGTATATTATCTTTTAGAATTAGCTTCTTTCACTTCTTAATATTCATTGCAGTTCTTTTATACCTTTTAAGTTAATCTTAGCCAAAAGGCCATAAAGCAATGCCTTTATCTTTTTCATACTTATCCATTCAGCTGTTTGAAAGACACTTCCTTACCTCCAGTATTTACTACGTACAAATAAAACTCCTGAATGTATTTGTGTGTAGGTTTTTATATGGACATCAGTTTAAAATCCTTTATGTAAATATATAAGAGCATGGTTTTTCCGGCAAATGTTATGACTATGTTCAATTTTGAATGAAATTGCTATGTCTTTTCGAGTGGCTGCACTGTTGTGTGCTCCACCAACAAAGAGGGACAGATTTTATTGCACACAGACTTGATGCTTTTACTATTTTGTATTCTTCTGTCAGTGTTTTTCTCCCTGTACATAATTTATATTTTCAATGTCTTTGCAGTGCTGTGAGTATAAACCTTAATTCCTTTGGTTAGAGTTAATAATGTATTTTTTGTTTTTATTTAAATATATTGATAAATTTTGGGGATATACCTTGATTCTTTCTTCCTCATAGCTTCAGTTCATTTTTATTTATTTATTTATTTTCTGGAGGAATTAGGCACTGAACTCAGGTCCTTGTGCTTGCCAGGCAAGTGCTGATGCTACTGAGCCATCTCCCCAGCCCCTGTTTGTATTTCAGTTTATTTGTAAAAAATTTCTCCTAGAATGTCTTCTACTTTGTGTTCTAGAATTTTAAAGAGCTTCATTTATATTAGGTGTGTGATATAACTTCGTTTAAACATTGTGAAATGTATAAGATGTGTGTCTAAATCTATTATTTTGGCTATAGTATGCACATTTTAGCACCAGTTGTTGAACTGATGCTGAAATTTTAATCCTTTCTCCCTTGAAATTTTTTATTTCTTTGACAACTACTTGACTATATTTATATAAGTGCACTTCTGGGCTTTTGACTCTGTTGAGCTCAACCACTAACCTATTTTTATTTATTCAGTACTACACTGTATCATCGATGATAACTTTACAGTAAGATTTGGATAGGGGCCGTGTTAGCTCTCCAACTTTGTTTTCCTTCAATGGTGTGCTGGCTATTGTGAGTATTTTACTTCTTACGTATATTGGATAATATATTAATATTATTTTTTTCTTTTTCTTTTCTTTTCTTAATTTTTAAGACAAGGCCTCATTATGCAGTTTAGTCTGGCCCTGATCTCATTTTGTATCCCAGGCTGGCTTTGAACTTGCAGTGATTCTCCTACATCAGGCCCCAGAAAGCTGGGATTACAGGCATCTGCCACCATACTTGTCTGGTTGACATTCATTTAATTATTTGCTGAAGTTGAGATTGGGTGGCATGGAAAGAAAGGCCATTCTGACAGTAGGAAGTCTTTTAATATATGAATATGAAGCACTTCTCCATTTATCAAAAGGTTCATTTAGTCCTTTTATGTAGTTTTCTCATATATCCTTGAATATTTTGGTTAGTTTTATTCCAAAGTAGTTTTCTAGTGCTTATTGGGTACATATTTTAGTTCTTTCATCTTTATTATATATATATCATATGTATAATATGTATATATATATATATATATATATATATATCCAATTGTCTGTAAAGAAAATATTTGTCACCTTGATTTTTGTCATATTTTGAATCTACCTTGTTTTAAAAATCAGAGCTGTATTTCTTCAAGTCTCTGTTCATATTTCCTATATGAAAACTAAAAACCATTTAAATATACTTAGAAGTTCTGCATCAACTTTTGCCTTGAGACAGTATAAGTTATTTTTTTTTTTTTTTTTTTTTTTTTTT
>PVKA01004844.1:0-95391 GCA_004027165.1 Ctenomys sociabilis
AACAAAAGCTATATCTTTTGGTATATAGGTCTTGCTCTATCTCAGTCTTAACCATCCAGCAGAAAAGTATAAAAATGAGGTATATAACATGGGTCCATACTAATAAGTTGAGGTATAAATGGCTATAGTTAACAACTTCTTCAGATAACTCACTATTATTGTGGAATGCTGGACTGTGTTGGATTGTGTCGCCGAGTTCAGGCACCAAAATTGGTTTAGTGAGAATGGAGCGCTCCTCTTAGACAGGTCTAGACAAAAAAAAAGGGGTATACAAAGGAAGAAACATGATGTGTGTGTATAAACAGTACAGTTAGGATAAATATGCCGTGCTTCTGCATAATTCTATAAGAAGCAAGATTTGTACTAATAGTGGTTGGACAAGATAATTATGTTGGCTTCTAGTACTATGGACAAACGCTAGGAAAATAACAAGGTAGAAAGTATTAATTATTGAATCTGTAATATAATTCAGGTATAAAATATAAGATAACTAAACAGCTATACTCTCTTAATTCACTGATGAGAAACATCTGCTATAATAATGTCTGTAATATAATATCATGTATACACCTTGTACGATACCAAAACATTACAAAAATAGTTTGCAATGTATTTATTTATTGAATCTGTCCTGTTAATTTGTCTTAAAAACTGTCTCATTGCTATTTGTTCTTCAATAAAACAAATAATGAATAAAAATTAAAAAAGAATACAAGTGAAAAATAAATAAATTAAATTAAATAGATAAGCAAAAGTTAATGAATTATAATAAAATAAAGGACTAAATGTAACAGAAAATTTAAAGGCAAAAATTAAGACAAACAACATTTTGAAGTGCTAGAAGAATGACATTATTCCAAAGAAATTGAAATTCAAAACGAACTTCCTAGAGAAATATAAATTACACATTTCACCAAAACATTTACACAACTACGTTAAGTTTAACTTTAAAAATTTAACAAGATCAATAATATAAAGCTTTCACCAGAAAAAATAAAAATAAACTGGGCACATATTTTTGTTTGCAGGATCAATCCTATATATTTCTAGAAAACAACAAAACAGAATAAACTAATTTATTGTTCCAAACTTCATTTTATGAAGTTCAAGATTCAAGAAGATTCAAGAAGAGAATAAAGAGCAAACATAATCTCATGATATCAACAAAGAGGTGAATATTCTTTAAAAATATTAGAAAGTTTAACTCAGTAATTAGTAAAAATTATTATTCATCATGATCACTTTGGATTATTCTAATAATGCAATGTTAGTTTTACTTTAGAAAAATGCAATGCAGAGCCAGTGAGATAGCTCGGAGGATTAAGTGCCTGCTTAGGCAAGTGCAGGAGCTGGGGGCTTTGATCCTTGGGACCACGTGCCACACTGGTCTTGCCCGGAGGCACACTGAGCCAACCACCGACACTGAGCGTGGTGGCACATGCCTGTAATCCCAGTACTGGGGAGGCTGACAATAGTAGGATCACTACGAGTCCAAGCTGTGCAGTGTGACCCTGTACCAAGCATATAAAAAAAAAAGAAAAACAATGCAATATTAAGAGCCATATTAACAGATATGGGAGGAAATTATATTACCTCATTGACATGCAAAAGTGATTAGTAAGTTTTCTAATTTAATTTTGATTTAAGAAAAACCTTTTAAAAGGTCTTAGGAAGTGAAGCCTCAAATTAGAACTCCCTCAATCTAACCAAACCTAATTCAAAAAGCAAAAGAAATAAAAGGCAAGGGAAGTATCTTATCATGGCCAGATTTTCAAGCTTTCCTTCAGACTCCAAGATGTCACGTAGCACCTTGTACTCTTTCACCTCCTGCATGACATTGAAAGACAGGGAACAAAAATGAAAGGTATAAAATTAGAAAAGGGAAATTAAAATTGTCATTATGCTCAGTTAATGTAATTTCATTTATAGAAAATTGAAAATCTACAGATTACAGTATTAATAATGTTTTAGCAAGGATGCAAAAAAATCAGTTTTATTTGTATGGCAGCATTAAAGAAATACAGGGCAGGGGCGATAGCTCAGTAGAATAAGCACTTGCCTGACAAGTGCAAGGTCCTGAGTTCTATCCCTGGTATGGCAAAATAAAGAAAGAAAGAAAGAAAATAAATAAAAATAAAGAAAGACAATATGAGAGTACATTTTTTAAAGTTATCATGTGTCATAGCATCAAAAATACTAAATATCTTTATACAAATCCAATGCAATGAAAAAATATAAAGTTATGCTAATTTACTTTAAAGAACACTGAAATATGTAGAAAATTGCATCTTCACACAGAATCCAATACATATATTGAAAATGTAAACTTTCCCAAACATCATTAACAAATGTTTGTGTGTGTGTGTGTGTGTGTCTGTCTGTCTGTCTGTCTGTCTGTCTATCTGTCTGCCTGTCTGTCTCAACATGTAGCTTTGCAAAGCCATCATAAAACTATTCACACAGAATGGCTAGTGTTAGTAATGATGTATTTCATGAGTCAGAATTGGTAAGAGAGTAAACTTCTGAGTCTCTCCACCAAAAATAACAAGGTGGTAAGTATATTAATTAGCTTGGCTTAAAAATTCCATCTTATATACATAGAATGAAACACCCCATTGTATGTCATAAATATATGAGTATTGCCTATCAATTTAAAATTATATGAACTTTAGAAAGGAATTACAATACATTGAAAAGTTAAAATATAATTCTTAACAACGCTATGGTCCAGGTTTGATCGCCCATACTGCACTTCATGCGGGCCACCAAAACTGGGTGAGGTGGTGCATGCCTTTAATCCCAGCACTGGGAAAGCTAAGACAGGAGGATCGCTATGAGTCTGAGATGCATAGCATGACCCTTTTCCAAATAAATAAATGAATTATAATAAAAGGTAGGATTTTTTGTTTAAGATATTAAAAACTATTACAGAATTGTAAAGCTACAGTAAGTTACAGAAATTAAGAGACTGTGCTGTTCGAGGAGGAATCTATCTCCTGGCCGACAGAGTATGACAGAGAGCTCAAGAGGGTTATGCCAAAACTGAAACAGGATTTTTGATTAAAGTGTTTGGACAGAGCAGTGGGAAAAGAATTGTTCTTTGTGTAAGCACTGCTGAGATAATGGGCTGCTCACAAGAGGAGTTGTCAGACCCCTTGTTAGAGTTTCCATCTCGATGTGCCCCACGCCTCGCGCACTCGGGGCCAGGGTCCTTGCAAGGTGGATTGCGAGAGCTCAGAGCTGGCTTGCTGTTACAAGGCGGGTTGGGTCAGAAGAGGAGGACTGCTGCTGCGGGCCTGAACTGGAAGAGCTCCCTTCCCCTCCCATTCCTCCCTGTTTCCTGGCAAGGAGCTTTCCCTCCACAGTGGCCCTCAGGCATGTCACTCTGTCACCTGCTTCCTGCCTTGCAGCCAGAAAACCATGGGCTACAAATGTAAGCCAAGGTAAATCTCACCTCCTTGACTACACTGCTCTCAGGGATTGAGTTGCATTACTAGGGAAAATAACTAAGGCGCCCCAACTGCTCACCATACATGGAAGTCATTATAAATAGGGCCCTTGATATAAAATGCAAAAGCGTAACAAAACATTTGGAAACTATTGATGGATATCTTTTTCATCTTGGTATACAAAAACCCTTATTAGCAAACAGTAATATCACTAATAAAACAAATGATTTATTAATTAAACTGCACTAGAAATAACAAACTCAGCCACTATCAGATGACTATAAACTTGCATGAAATAGATGGGTAAGTCTGGAAAGCTGAATTCAAATCCTTGGACAGTTTCTCCTTATGACCTGAATGAGACTGAGCTGTGGTGATGGAAGAAGTGCCTTAGGCTGGAGTGGAAATGCAGCCCACTCAGAAGCATGGCTGCTCAACAGGCATATGACCCAGAAGGTGCCTGGTAACGAAAGCCAAGTGGGATAGTATCAGAACCATTCAGTGCTCAGGAAAATGCCTTCAAAGCAAATAGACATGAAGCTGACTTCCTCAAAAAGGTAGATCCTTTAAAACAAATTGTAACTCCACAAAACTCATAAAATTCTTCCTGAAATTAACATTTAAGAGAATCTTGGTGTGCTGTAAACAATGTTTAGAATATTACAGTCATTTTACTTTTTTAGAATAAATCACATTTACAGAAACAAATTTATAGAAGACTGGTGAAGACAATGTCATGTGCAATAAATAGAACTGTTGTTTTTGCTCTTGTCAGTGAACACTTATTAAACACCCACTAGGTACTGGAGTTAACAGAAATGAATATGAACTAACACATTTATTCTTCAAAAAGACATTTTTCAGTGACTTGATTGTTTTCCCAGTACTTGGCGAAGGCAAATAAAAGTGACATCACATTAGAAATCAATCTCCGTTATCAAATGCAATTTTTTGCAATAGCAAACATTTTTAGATGGTATGAACACACACACACACACACACACACTAAAAGCATCTGAAATAGTTGTATTATTCTAAATGTACTCTCTGACTGAGACCTGGTATGCCAGCCTGGAGCAAATTATTATAGCTCAGCTATTAACTCCTAAAAATAGGAAGCAATAATGGAGACCCTTGGAGAGCAGAGTGGGGAGTGCTGCTATCTCCATAACAGGACAACAGTGAGACACCGTAGCGGATGCTATCATGCTTGGGGGGGGGCAGGCATAGCAGCAAACCCTGCCCTGCACCACCAATGTGATCATCTAGTTCAATTTTTTCCCCATTTTATTGTAGACTTAAAAAAAAAAAAACAACTCTTCGTTTCCTTTTCTCTCTTTTCTGGTGATATTCTCAGGTCAGATTGTTCCTTTAAGAATGAACCAAAGAAAAGAGTACTAGCATTTGTTGAAGCAGAACGTATGAGTAAAAATTGCTAAAGTGATCTGAAATGAAAATGCCAGAACTGTGACCCTTGACAATTTTGCAGAGCCCTTGTTGAGTGACTGTGTGTGTGAGTGCACATTTTCTAATGCAACCCAGTAGATCAACCATTTTCTAAAATGTGACAGTGTTTTCCTTGGACTTCTGCCAGGACTACAATGCACTGCCATCTAAATTTGTGTTGTAAGACAGCTGATTGCTATCTTGTAGTCAGGTGGCTCAGTAGCATTTTTTATTTATCTATTAGACATGCCTAAAACTTTAAGTCATTTTGATTAGTGCAACATTGTGAAATGAAACTTGTAAAAAATTGAGATATGCTACTTAACACACGGATTTTGAACCACAGCCACAATACATAGGTAAGTGCAAAATTTCAACTGAAATTACAGAGGATAAAGGACTGAGCGATCGAAAATGTGCAGGTATTGTTAAGTGAGATATAATTTTCAGTCATTAAGTCATCCAAAACTTAAATATACACTCACTCATGTAATCCATAAATTTCTTAGAATAAAGAACATGCTATCACCTGAGTGCCCCTGTGTGTACCTCACCACTCTTCCTTTCCCAGCCCTGCCCTCACCGGAGCAGTCAACCCACTAGGATTCTTGTGCAGTACATCTGTTCTGCCTGTTCTAAAATTAGAAACCGTGTAAATAAACACTTCTCTGATTGATTTCTTTAGTTCAGCCTGATGCTTCTCATAGCGATCTGTATCTCTATGTAAATCAGTACTCCTTTCACCTTCCTACCAAGCGGGGTGCACACATGGCAGCTGTCCAGCCTCTCCTTCTTGAGAATCACCTGGATGGTTCCCACTGGGGCCAATACAAATGAAATCACCACAGACATTCTCAAACAAGTATTTTGTCAACGGATATTTTAATTTATCTTGAACAACTACATAGTAGAATTGTTGTACCATAGCAGTTATCAGTAGCTTTAAATTATACTGTCAAATAGAATTCTAAATTAGATGACTCAGTTTTACGCACTTCTTTCTAATGAGCAAGTTTCCAATTGTTAAAAATAAGTATTAATATTTAGTCTTCTGGCCTTTTAAAATCTAGTTATTGCAGAAGTATGTACTAATAACTCATTGTGGTTTCAATTTTTATAAGCCTATTGGCAAATGACACCAAACATGTCTTATGTGCTATTTATCTTCCTTTATAAAAGTGCTTTCCAAATGTTTTTCCATTTATTTAAATATTATGTGGTTCAGTTTTTTAAGTTGATTTATGAAAGTTTTTTACATAGGTTGACATAAGTCCATTTTCAGATAATATAGCAAATATTTTCTCCCAGACTTAGGTTTTGCTGAGCAGAATTTTTCAATATTTATGTGGTATATATTATCAATTTTTCATCTCAGTTATTGTATTTTTCAGTTCAAGTTTCCATTTTTAATAGTTTCCACTTCCCTCCTGAGATTTCCCATCTATTTATTTGACATATTTATCTTCCTTTTAAATTCTTAAACATATTTAGATTGCTATTTTTTAGGATAATTTCCATATCTCTGTCATCTCTGGGTCTGTCTATATTATTTTGCCCCAGTCATGGCTTACCTGATTTCTTACTTTTATGACTGTATGATAAGGCATTATCTTATGCAGACAACTATGGATATTATGTCTTGACTCAGGGTTCCATCTTCTTCCTTTAAAGAATGTAAACTGTTATTCTGTCAGGAAGTCAGTATAATAATGGCTCTCTTGATTGGTAAGATAGGTCGGTGTTATCCTGTGCTATTCCTCATTCCAAGCTTAGAGTTGCCAGGCCTTCAGAAGGTCCTGCATGGAAGGTGCATGGTGAGCTACAAGCACCAGCTGTTCAACTCCTATGTCTCAGAAGAGTGTGACCCCCCAGGACTATATAGGTCACTGCACGGCTTTTCTGAGCCTTTCCTCATGTACCCGCAGCCTGATATTTAGCCAAAAGTTCAAAATGATTCCTAAGCAGAACTCCTTTTCACACCACTCCTTAATCTCTTCCTCCTAACTCAGCAAACTCTACATGGTCTCCATCTTTATGCTTTGCAATCAGAAAACCAGCTCCAGCACACAGTCATGGGGGCAGCGTGTCTCCTTTCATTGTCTCTCACATCACTGCCCTGCGCTGCTCCTTGTTGGATCATTGAAATGGTTGTTCCCGGTTGTGTCCAGCCTCGTGGCTATTTTTGGTGAGTGGGCTGCTCTAACTCACCCAGGCCTACTGCTCATGCAAGGGTCTGTATGTCAGTAACAAAACATGGCTGCAGGGCAGTAAAAGTTCCAGATACTTACAAGAATCTCCAAGGTTTCCTCAGCCTGTGTTTTTGTTTGTTTCATTTTTTATTTTTATTTTGTACTGGGATCGAACTCAGGACCTTCCTTTTGCCAGGCAGGCACTTAAGCTGTGGAACTACCTCCTTGGCCCTGTTTTTGTTTTAAATATACTTTATTTTATAAAAAGATAATCTGCCTTCATAATAGTAAATTACCTGCCTTTATAGACTCAATACATAACATATTCTTCCTGCATCTGCATCATTCATATAGATATTTTCAAATATAAGCAACTTTTACCTTATATTAGACCCAAATAGATGTATACATTCAGTTAAAAATATAAGATATGATTTCAGGAAATGCAATCTGATCTCAGTGATAATATGATTTTTTACTTTGTTTCTTTTCCTTCCTTGGTAGGACATTTCATACACAAGCATTTATCCATCCATAGTTGACACATCTCAGCCTTCCAGACTGTAAACTAACCGCGTCCAAGTAGTCCTTCAGCGCGCTCGTACTGTTTCACGTCCTGCTCTGGTAGTTCCCTCGCAGGTGCGCACCCTTCCAGAACCGTCAGTTCATGCAGACACCCGGGCTGCCTGTGAACTGAGGCCCCATGCCTGTGCCAGGATGGAGACGGGCACCCAGCGTGACACACTTGAGTTCCAGCTGTTTCTAGCAGCGTTGCTGCCGCTGCTGCTCCATCATGATTCAGCATGAGCTGCCTTTGTAACATGGTATATATTTTTTTATTTTTAAAAAACAGAGAAGACAAATACAGTTCTACCCAGTTAAATTTAAACCACTCAAACAATAGGATAATCTCCAGCCTGGAATGCGGAGACTCTGCACGCTGATGCCTTTCTGTTGTTCCTCCTCTGCCTTCCCACCCTTCCTGCAGCAGCTAGTGAACGTGGACAGAAGGAAGCAGCAGTAGCTCTAGACAGTGCACAAAAGACTCCTGCGCAGAGAACAAAATGCAACTGAATCACGTTAGAAGAGAAAAGAGCTGAAATTCAAAAACTCTTGTACTAGCAAAGTTTCAAAGGAAGAAAAGAATAGAGTGAAAAACGAGCTGCAGCAAAGGCAGCGCACTTGAAAAGAGACGGGGATTAAGGAATCCCTTCATCTAGTTGAAAGTCAAAATGACTCACAGCGGAGTAGACCTTTAAGTGTAAAGAAGTTAACTCATTGCGCTAAACTTATTTGCTTAAGTAAAGAAAAGAATGTAGAGTAAGGGTCAGTTAAACTTTTCACAGACTGTTCATCCTGGAACGTAAGGCTGACCCCTGTCCACTGTCATGCTGGACTGTGGCCCTTCTTTCCTGTCTTGGCCTCCAGTCTGTATTTCTGCGAGATGTTCACTTCAGTCCTCGACCCACGATCTGGGTGATTCCTTCTGACCTTTTGATTCGAAATACTGAATAAGGGGATGATTGAGAAAATGAGGTTGACAGGATTTATTTATTTTCTTATTAATTTTATTGAGAAAGAAATAGCAATGAGACAGTTTCACAACCAATTAGTAGGACAGTTACAATAATTAATATATTGCATATTGTTGTCTTCTTGATGGTTATTCACAGAACAAGATGCAGATATGATATCCTGTCCAAACACTATTAGTACAAATCTTTCTTCTCATGGAATTAAGAGAAAGTAGCTGTATATCTATCCTAACTATTTTGTATATACAGATACAAAATGATCCTTCATTTGTATCCTCTTTCTTGTTTAGTTTTGTCAGAGATGGGTATTCCCTTGCCATTTAAATATTGTGGGTGTGTGAATTCAGCAAAACAATTCAAAATAGTCCAGTAATCCATAACAGTAGTAGGTTTTCTATAGGACTGGCAATGTCAGAAGTTGTTGACTTGAGCCTTTTACAGCGCAGCATTTTAATATGGCTTTTTCTGGTGGAATTGGGGGTTGAATTCAGGCCCTTGCACTTGCCAGTGGCTTTACTTTTTATACTTCATTTTTATACTTTTCTGCTGGATGGTTAAGACCAAGATAAAGCAACACCTATATAACAAGAAACATAATATATATCTGACAATGTCAGTCAAATTCCCTCAGCATTTACCCCAAAACCCTGTACTGCAATTTGTAGATCCTTTGTCAGTGCCAGCCATGTGGATGAGTCACAGCCATTGCTTGAACAATTTGCTCTCTGTATGTGCATCTATGTTTATAGCAGCCCAATTTGTGTTAGCCAAACCTTGGAACAAGCAAGATGCCTGTCACCTGAAAAATGGATGAAAAAGATGTCTTATTTTTATACAATGGAGTTTGACAGGATTTAAGTGACCTGTAAAGAAAGTGGCAGGGCTGGGCCTGGAACCCTGGGCATGCCATGCCACCCTGAAACTAGGCATAGTGGCATGCTTTAATCCCATGTCTGGGGAGGATCATTACAAGCCTAAGATGAGACCCTGCATCAAACAAAGAAATAATTTTTTAAGAAAATAAAGTAGCAGAGGTAGAATTTACCTTGAGTCTCCTTAAGGTCCAAGGGTATAGTCCTTCTACTCTCCCGCACTCTCTTCTCTTGGGTTCTGTGTATTTTGGAATGGAGTTGTGTGGGTGGCTACGTGTGTACAAACTAGCTTCCCCAACTAAACACAAGCTTGTTTTTCAAAAGTCTCTCCAAAGCCAAACATATTTATACAAATTGTACAAGTTGCATCTGTCAGTCACCACCTTGCCCACTGGCACTGGCTTGCTCCAGCTTCACCCACAGGGTGCCCAGCTCTCTCATTCTGGGGAAAGGAGAGAAGTGTCTTTACTCCCCAAGATCTGTGTCATCACCTGTCCATCTGCTTCTTGCTTTTCCAGTCCTCCCTCTACAGTGGCCTTTTACTCTTGCGTTTTAGCATTGGTTTTTGATTAACTGCCAGGGAGAGAGAAAAACAGAGAGACAGAGACTTAAGCATTGTGGAGGGTGAAGGGTCAGATGTGGGGAATGACTTCGAAACAGCTCTCAGGTGAAGAGAAACCCAAGCCACCTGTAGACTGCACAGGGAGTGAGGAAGCGACTGGAACGAATGGGAGCAGCTCTGGCAGGGATACTATGTAGCTAAGAAGGACGTACATTGAAAAGGGTACTGCTGATTGCTCTGAGTTTATTGCTTGGCTCTGTCTTGACAATTGCCTACCTAAACTCTCTGCTCTTGGGATGAAAAATCAGCAATAAAAGATAAAGAGAACTATCTTCAATCCCATGATTAGGAAACAAGTGAAGAACCCCCTTTGATAAGAGTAGCGCTTCTGTCCTAATTTGACAAAGCCACTTTGTCCCCTTCTCCACAGCCATTTCCAGCCCTTTCTTTCTCACTGTCAAAGCCCAAAAGCTCTGAGGACAAAGGCACTAGAATTTTAATATATTCAATTTCTGTTTTTCCTGGAAGCTAGCACTGTCTCCTAGAGGAGACAGGAGAGAAACATTTTTCTCTCTCGTAAAAGAATATCTGCTAGCTGCATCACTCCATTTTCCACTCCAGACTCAACCTTTCTCTCTTTGACAAATTGTACCAAAAGGACCCATGCAGGGGCCACAGTGGCCTTCTTCTGACCAGGAAGCAGACCAAGTGCACTGTAGATAAGAACACAGAAAGACAGAAGTGGCTGGAGTGGACTCTCGGGCTGCTAAACAAGCCATGAAAACTCTATCTAAAGAATTCTTACTATCTAACAAAGTAAATGTCCTTATATTTTGGCAGGTTTTTTTTTTTAACTGGAGTATTTTATTGTATCTGAAAGCATCCAGACCAATTATGCCCTGGGAAAGAAGCCCTCGCCTCACCGGGGCAGGCAAAATCTCCCTATTTCCAGTCATTTTCAGTCATCAACTTTCTTGATAGACCATCAGTAGGAGACAGCAATTACCTCCTCGGGAACTGTGGAGCCGAAAAGGATTATGGAAATTCAACACTGGAGGCGCCCACACACAGGAATTAGCAAGCTTCTGTTCAAGGATTCCTCAGAAGAAGCACCCCCATCTCCGGAGCAACTGAACTCCCCTTTGTCTTTCTTTGTGTTACTTCACTTCTCTACCAGACCACAGGGCAACACATATAAGAGACAAGGAGCAACTGAGTGATATTTATTCTCTCATTTATGTGCATTGGTAAGACATCAAGAACGATTTTGGAGATGATCATTCATTGAATAATTTTATATTTTTCTTTTATTTTTGTAAATAAGTATTTTTATTTATTTAAAAGAAAGTAGACAAAGACTAGTATATTATAAATCAAGTCACAGATATTATTAATAAAGTGGCCTGCCATATTCAAATTATTAATTATTGGATTTGATTAATAGGAAACAAATAAAAAAGTTATAACCACTATGAAACATATATATATATATATATATATATATATATATTTTTTTTTTTTTTAACATCTATATATTCTAATTTTAGGGAAGGGTCTACAGGTGTTCAGAGTCTCACTACTAGATCAGACTCGTAGAGATCTGCCTGTTTACAGCTTCCCAAAAGCTGGGATTACAGGTGTGTGCCACCATGCCCAGTATCAATTGCTGTCTCAGTGTACCCCGGGGGTGGGGCCAGAACAGCAGTCCTGGAGATTGAACCTCTGACCCCTGCACCTGCTTGAGGCACTTTAATGCACTGAGCTATTTGGCCAGCCCTTGAATGATATTTTTGTAGCATTCTATATCTACGGTGTTCTACAAAGGAAGAAAATTTCAGGGAAAAACCGAATACATATTCAAAATATATATAACTAACAGGATTAAATTTAAATATTTGTCCAAGTATCTTTTAAAACCTTTTCACTTGGAAATTTATGCTCTTTAAAATTGATACATCTATTGTTTTTTAAACATTTTCTGTTTTATTTCAATTCTTAAAATCATCAGAAGCTCAAAATAATTTCCACTGTATTTACTTGGTTACTTTAATGCTTGTACAGAAGGTCATTACAACGTGTTCAGTGATTGATGTGCTTATTTGACATTTTTGTTCGCCTATAATATCATATTGAAATATTATATTATTCTAAGATTCCAAAAAATTTTAACAAAACCTAATAGAGTTATTTCACCGTTATTCCATCAAGCATTGGGTGGCAAAATTGCAGTGTATCTCCAGGCCATAAACATAGCCATGCTGTATGAAAATAGAATACACGTTCAGGAACTGGATGGCGCAGTCACTGATCTTACAGAATCATTTATCTGCTGCTGAAGCAAAGCTGAATTGCCCAAACTAGAGCAGCCTTCCACTTACTTAGCATTCCCTCACTCTTCTCAGACCCATTTTTTTTTTCAGAGCCAGGGATTGAACTCAGGGCCTTGCTCTTGCCAGGGAAGCACTTATTCCACCGAGCCATCTCCCTGGCCCACAGACCCATCTTTTAAATCTAAAAAAATACAAGGTTCTGTCAATGAAAACTATAAAATTATTTCCAAAATACATACTGTGAATTACCAGTTTAGGTAAAGCAATAATCAAGAGAACTTGTATTTTTCTTTGATTCTGCATTTGACACAAAAATGTGTAGTTAAATGGAGGGAGGAGAAACAACATATTCAAGGCCAGGGATTATTAATGAAAGAAATCTTTACAAATCATGTCTGCTTTCAATTCCACCAGTATTCAACAGATGCCACAAAGCACATTAATCATCTATGTTTCTTTACTATTTTAGGGCTAACACTTCAGAGCTAAAATTTATTCCCAGTGCCTTCAAACAGTACAGGACCAATCAGTATGGTAAGATTCAAATGTATCTACAAATAATTCATATTGTAGGAATTCAAATTTTACTGGAATGGACTTGCCCATGTGTAACACATTGTGTTAAAGTTAGCTTTGAATTTCCAAAAGTAACATCTGGAAACTTTCATTTTAATGTGATATATCTTATGAGCTTCTCATTTGCAGAATTTTGTTCATCATTATTCTAAAGAAAATTAAGGAGATCTAGAAAGCACAAAGTACAATATGAGGTATGGAGCTTTGTATTTTTGGTCATTTGTTGGCCACGTTATGAAAAAAAAGTTTAATTTTGCAGTAAATATTACTTCCACCAACTTTTACAAGAGTCACTTCCAGAAACAAGCCTTTTCTATGGTTGATATCTTTTATATCCTGATCTGAAAGTCAAATGAGCATTTGTAGGCAAAAGAAATAAGAGCTGGGGTGTGCCAATGGGTTTGCTTTTAATTGGAAAAAGAACTCCTTTCCTAAAAGTCAGGTAATGATTTCAATGTGTTTCTAAGCAAGACCTGAATAAAATATTAGACAATAACATGCAAAAGCTATTAGAGGTTTTCCAATCTAACACAAGGAGAAGTAGTTCTAAATGTAATTGGAATTTTCTTTATTTGTAGCTTTAGAACTTGTAGAAAATTTACCAAGTGTACCTCTTTTTAAAAATGTTTGATCAAGAAAAGCACTGTTTTAAAATATTTACACGTAACTAGGAATAGTAGCCAAATGTTAAATTATCATTACTATAGCACTGAGAAGTGCTATAGTAATAAATACACTGTATTCATGAGATTAAAACTAGACCTACGCAGAAGAATTGTATTGTTTTATCTGCTATTGTCTCACATCAAATAGCCTGTTATTCTAGAACAGGAGCTTATAACAATTTTTATTATTACTTCTGAAGCTAAAAATTGGAGGCTAGTCCAATTCCTAGAGATAAAGAGATTTTTTTTACTATAATAGCCAAAGCGTTGCTTTGAAGTGAAATTTGTATCTATGCTTTTTAAACTCTGCCTATAATATATCACAAATATTCATAGGAAATTACTAACCACAGAGAAATTGATAAATTTTATTTCAAATAAAAGTTGTCTGTTTTGAGCAAGAAAGATAAAACTAGTTGAACAGTACTATGAGACAGAGCAAGCTGCTGTTTTATTCTCTGAAAACAGCAAGTTTAAATGCAGGATTTCTGTGATGGTGGTGGGTGCTTGATTTTTTTAATTAGCAACTTCTGACACCTGTGTCAAGTGTAAGGCTGAAGGAAGGGAAGCAAACAAAGTGCCAACAGGTACAAAATGTGAGACATACTCGCTTTAGAAATACAGCACCTCCCACAAGTGAAGCTCTTTGAAAAACATAAACCCAAGCATCCTCTCTAATCCTTGATTTTTGCCTGGTGGAGGCTCCATAAGGGACAGTGACTAGGATTTATTTTCATTAGCATACAAAATCTCAACTTAAGGGCTGGCAAGATAGACCAGCAGACTAAGCACCTGCTTAGGCAAGCACAGGGATCAAGATTGGATCCTTGCACCACTGTGCTGGCCCTGCCTCGGGGTGCTCTGAGCCGGCCACTGACTGCAGGTGCGGAGGCACACACCTGCAATCCCAGTGCTGGGGAGGCTGAAACAGGAGGGTCGTTACAAGTTCAAGCTGTTTAGTGAGACCCTGTACCAAATACATAAAAATGAATTAATTATTTGTTAATTAATTAATTAAAATCGAAAGCTCGGGGGCTGGGGAGATGGCTCAATAGAATAAGTGCTTGCCTGGCAAGTGCAAGGGCCTGAGCTCAATCTCTGGTTCCACCAAAAAAAAACTCAAAAGCTCAACTTAAGGAACATTTAAATGGGGACAAAACTTCCCCACTACATATTTAAAGGGCACAGGCACAAGATTTCTCCTACTGGCAATAATTTATTGCTTCCTGCTGTTCATCCATTCCCTACTTCTGAAACAAAGTATTTTTTAAAAATGAAACAAAATGTGAAATATTAAAACAAATCCTAATCATTTGACCATAGTAAAATGACTACCATTTTAAATGATATAAACTTAATTTAAAAAATAGAATTTGAGGGCTGGCCAGATAGCTCAGCAGATTAAAGTGCCTGCCTATGCAGATGCAGTGGCCGAGATTCGATTCCCGGTCCGTTGTGCTGGCCCAGCCCCTGGGGCACACTGAGACAGCAATTGAGAGTGGGCATGGTCGTACACACCTGTAATCCCAGCACTTAGGAGGCTGCAAAACAGGAAGGATCACTGTGAGTCTGATCTGTGCAGTGAGATCCTATAGCCTCCGTGCTAAATACATTTAAATAAATAAAAATAAAGAGTAGAATTCAAGAAGATTCCAATATACAGTGATGCATTTTTTGAATACTAGCACGATACATTAAAATATGTTCACCTTAAGAGATTTCAAATTCAGTACCAGACAGTTATGTTTTCACTTCAGTATTAAAGGCATGGCTGACAGTGCTCTATGAATAAAAATGAAAAGTAAATTCCACAGTCAGAGAGTCTAGTGGCTGTGAGCCCTTGTTCCATGGGGCTTGAGATTACACATTGGGCAAACTAATAGCCTGCTGATCCAACCTCCATGAGTGACAGGGACATGTGAGTGAGAAACAAATAAACAAAAAATAAATAATCACTAAAATATAGTGGGCTATGGACATTACAAGCTTTTTTAGCCAGATTCAAAAATCAATACAAGAATCTTTGGGTTTTCAGTGTACAGGTTTTTAGAATCCTTAAAAGGGAATAATAGTCTTCCTGTCCATCTACCTACTGAAACAAATGGAGGCTGTAGCTCATCCCTTCTGGCTAACGGACAACAGAAATCAAGAAAAGAAAATGCTGTTTCCTTCCTCAGTCTCTGAACAGCCCCACCCAATACCATGCCAGCCACTCAGGTGAGAGCAAGGTAGGGTCCTCTCACTTGAGGTTCAGTGCTCTCTGAGACTGTGTAACTAAAGGTCCTGATTCCATCCATGGTTAGGAATAGTGAAGGGTCCCCCTCATTGTGCTGTTTAGCACTGCAGCTCAGCTAAAATGATGCAACTTACCTGATTATCCAGCAGCAGTGCTGGTGTTTCTCTCTCTTCTACCATATTCCCTCCCAGTGTTGTTGTTCATGAAAAACCCACAAGGGTTCAAACATTTTTGAAGACACAGTGGAAAAACTAAGTGTCGTGTACACTGGAACAAGAGTTTCTTGAAATGACACTTAGAATGCTATACCAAAGCATTTTCTATTCCTCTCTATTACAAGCTATAATTGGTTTTCATTTTCAGTTTTGTTTATTGGTTTGTTTTATAATTGTTATTCTGCATTATTTTGCCCTTGGTGCTAGGGTTTGAAGACCATGGTATCATGGTCTTTATAATGAATTTCAACCCCAGGGCTCTTTTATTTTTACTTTTTGTATTTTGAGACAGGGTCTCACTAATCAGTAGGTTGTTAAGTCGCTAGATCATGATCCTCCTGCCTCACCCTTGAGAGTGCTGGAGTTACAGGCATTTGACACTAATCTCAGATATGTATTTCATTCTTAATGGCACTCAAGACTCATTAAAATAGTTATTTCACTTCTCAGTCAAGGGACATGGCTTACATCCTGAAACAATAACTGCAGGCTAATTTCTTACTTTGCTGTCTTCAGAGACGTTCTAAGAGCCACAAAGTAACTTGAGCGTCTTATACCAACAGTCCAAGGAGGGCGAAGTCAGGGCGTGCCCTCAAGTGAAGACCCCGAAGCAGAGGTGGCCAGGGCTGCCCTTGCTCATTATGCATGACTCTCTCTGATCAATATTCACCAGGTTCTGCTTCTTCAAATAACATTCTGTCAGGAAAGGCATGACTGAAGATGCCGCATTTCCGCGTAGCTTCTTTTTCCTCTTCAAACAGGATTTTGAATGCTATTATCACTTATCACCCTCTAATTGTCTTGCTTTCCTCACATTTGCTGGATGGTTCCATTTTCACAGTCCTTATGCACAGGTTGTGTCTCTTTTTCTGTTCCATATCGCATCCCATGCATTGTGGGCAAACTATCCTGCTCTGTAACTTCCTAAAAAAAATACGGGAAGCCCCCACAAACCTTCTGAGCACGTGTTGCCATTCACAAGCTGAGGTAGCTCTGGACTCAACACAGACACACCTTGTGCTCCTCACCGACACCACACTCGCTTGTGAGCCTGATCTGTGTGCACATGGACAAGTACCCACAAACACGACCCAGCATAGCCAGCAAGTGATTGATGGAGTTAATTTTTCTTACTGGCTAGTTTTCCAGTTTTTTTCCACGTACTTTGCATCACCATTTAAGTAACAGCCTCAAACAGGGGAAAGAGAGGAGGAGGAACCCTTCTGACAGAACTGAATCTCAGTTGCCTCCCACCTTCCTCCTCTCCAAGGCAGGCTGTTTCCTTTTCATATAATGTTCTAACCATCTGTAATGAAGATGGAAAGGAAATGGGAAAAGAAGCAGAGAAAAATGAATTCTTAAGTAGTGTTAGGTAATGCCTAAAGAGTTAATAAAGCTATGCTTAATCTTGCAGCTATCATTGGCCAATCTGTGTGTCTTCATCCTAGCATCTGTTTCTTTTCAGCAGTAGCCACACAAGTGATGAAAAAGTCTCCAGAAAGCATACTCTATTATGACAGATTATCACCCATGGTTAAGCTATCTCTGCATCCCCAAAGCATGCACAGATTCTCCAAAGGGACAGACCAAATCAAATTAACAGGAATAAACACATGCTGGAGCACAGTGCCCCATGGCAAACACGGCCTTCTTTTCTCTTTCGTTAAAATCATTTTTCATCCAGTAAGGAGCAGACAGCTTTGAGAGCATCTCTGCTCCACGGAGCAGTTACAGAGGCCAGGTGAGGTGGACCAGCGCTCAGACTGGAAGTGAAGATCTGCTTCTTTGCATTGAGATTCAGGGAGGCTGTATCAGGGGCAGGTGGAAGTAAAAGCTGGGTAGTCTCCTACTTTCCTCTAACTGCCAGGTGCCCGAAGATCACTGTCTTAGGTGATCAACTCAGTAACCTCCTCTGAAATGTACTCCAGGCTTGTGCTAGCTTGACCCTTATACTTTTCACCCTAAAGTGGGAAAGAAAAACTATTTTAAGCCTGTTGTACAATTCTCAGAAAATGTACAATCACAGTGAAAACTATATAGCATAAATGAATGCAGTTTTCTTGAAAATATGCCTTTCACTGTTATATGCCTTCAGTCAGGGATGAATGAAAATTTGTGAAGCAGTTCGCAGTATCAAAGAATTAACATGATGGGTTTGATTGATTTGTTACACTACTGGGGAACTTGAAACCACTGACTTCACATTGAGCTACATCCCGAAACTATTGATTGATTTATATATATATATATATATATATATATATATATATATATATATATATATATTTCTCGCTAAGTTTCTCGCTAAGTCCCTATTGCCCACAGTAGACTCAAACTTGTGATCCTCTTGCTCCAGCTTCCCAGAGCACTGGGATTCCAGGCACTATACCACTTTGGCAAATATATAATGAAAAGTCAAGCTATGAGAAATTTGGCAAGTCTTCTCAGCAATCTCCTTTAATGATCATTTTGTTGTTGTTGTTGTTGTCTTCATTTTTGGTTTGTTTGGGTTTGATCTCCTTTAATTAACAATCATTTTGTTGTGTTTTTATTTTTTGTTTGTTCTTGGGTTTTTTCATGTGTTTTGTTTTGTTTTATTGAGACAAGGTCTCAGGTAGTCAGGCTGGGCTTGGAGTCACTATACCACCTCTGCTGGCCTCAAAACTTGCAGCCTCTTAAATTCTGGGGTGATGGGTATGTGCCTCCACACTCGACAACAATCATTTTAAGATGCCTTCACTTATCTGTGTCTGCTTTCAGCTTCACCTTTTGAAGGTGATGAGGGACAACTGTGACAGGTTAGATAAGGTTTCTATCTGTACTCAATTGATGTTTAAAAAAAAAAACAAACATGATAATATGTGTCAATCTGAGGAGCTGCAATTAAGTGAGTCAGAGGCAGCTGTGCCCAAGCACCAGAGATTTAATTTAGAATTGAGAGACCTGGGAGAAATGTTGAAAGGTCCCCAGAATCATAAACTCTTTTCTCCAGAATGGTCCAACAAAGTAGCTGGAGTTCTTAAGCATAGCTTCTGCAATCTCCTTACTCAGGAAAGTAGTTTTAATATGTCATAACAGGAAATTGGTGATCACTACCCACCTTTTCAGGCTTTTAAATATCAGAATCACTTCCACAAGATCATTTACATTTTAAAGCCAAAGCTTTATGCAAACACTTCAGAACACATGCATGGAGTGCAACAATTTCATTTCATTTGAAAATAACAATGTAAATATCCTCTTCCAAAATGTATACTTTTTGCTTAGACAGTTCACATGAATGGTTGTCAAAAGGCTTGGTTCCTGAGCAACACCTTATTGAAGAGCAGGCAACTGGTATTTCCTTGCTTTGTGGCATTGGAGGTTAAGTTGAAACCCTGAAGCTGAGGGTTTCAATTCTGCATACTGTAATGACCCAGAAACAGAAGAAGAAAATTACTCAGAAATTGTCCACACAGTATTCTCCAGTGGCAAAAGCTCATGTTATTGCAAGTACAGCTCAGCATCATGATAGAACTTGAAGACATTTTTTTCCCTGCCCAGGAAAGACGAGAGTTTTCCTTTCTTAGGTTAATATCACCAACTGAATTGGACTTCTACCTAGGATGAAATTCTGGGGAAATGATGTTATTTACCTAAAAACATGATCCTGAAAAGTGTTTCCCTTAATGCATGATATGTGAGCATGGTGAAGAATCCCATGAATCATTTGCACCTAAACCTTTAAAACCAAGAGGGAAAATAAAATAAGGGTTACAGAAATTAGTAATTCTAAGAGCTTAACTTGGTTAGAAGAAATAATTTACATGCCACAAAATAATAGTAGGTAACAAAAGATACAAAAGATCAGGTGGAGAACTGAAAATACTACTGGACTGGGGAAGAAGATAGTAAAGAAGCAAAGGAAAAAGAAGGAACGTGGACAGTAGAGCAACAAGAAGCCAGAATACTGATACGTTCCATGCATAGCAAGGAGAGAACTGGCATTTAAAGAGACTTGACAAAAATTATGAAAAGTTTAATGTAAGTGACATTTTGTTAAAACTATTTCAACTCAGAATTTTGTGCTACTTTTGAGAAAACTGTTAGAGATATTTGAGTAGCTGGTATGTATATAAGATGCACGGTATGATTTTCCAACTCCATAATGACAAATTCATTAGAAACATGTTAACACACTTAGAATCTTCAAATAAGGGCTCATATATTTTACACATGCAAGCACACACACAGTAAATAGATAGGTTAATATAACCAATATGTAATGACTACAATAAAAAGTAACACTAATTAAGGAATACTTTTTGACTATTTAGCTAAATTAAATGAAGTATTATGATTAATATGTATAAAATATATTAATAATAAAAATAATCATAAATCCAAAGATTAAAAATAATTGTTAAAGATTGCTATATGACAAATAGCAAAACATTCTCCATGAAGTTTCAAGCAAACAAAAATGATAAATGATGATACCTTAAGAGAAATATCAGCGAAAACAGCAATAAAAGATGGTATAAAAAGGAAATAAAGGGTCAGAGAGATAGCTCAGCTGCATAAGCACCTGCCTGATAAGCACAAGCTAATGAGTTCCATTCCTGGTACCCAAAAGTGAAAAGTAAAAAAATAGAAATACCTAGTACATGTATCAATGCTGAAATAGTTCTGCCAAGGACATAGTGAGACAGCACAAATCAGCTGCATGTACTTTTATGAACTGGTCTAGTTTTATGCATATATAACCTCCTAGTATTGTTTCTGTTTATCCCAGCAAAATTATTATAAAATGAATAAATTATTCTGTTTAAATATTCTAATTATTATACTTATTATTATAAAATTTTGAAATTATCTAAAATATGCAACAATGATTAAGTAATGATAACACATACTTCTGATGAAATGTTATTCCCTACCTGAAATAATAGCTTAAAACATTCGTGAAAAATGCCTATTGAGCTCTCTTGGGAAAACTCCACCCCTCCCATCCAGCACAAGCTCAGACCAGCAAGTGTGGGGATGAGCTCCTATGCTCCGCTGCACTGGTTAGATCTCTGCGGATCAAGACCAGGCCAGCCCCTGAATGAGTCCTTCTGCTGAATTCTCAGGACCCTTTCTGCCCTGCTGTCTCACTCTCTCGTTCTCTCCTGAAACCTCCACCCCTTGCATCCAGCCCAAGCCTAGGAATGGAAAGTGTGGGGGTGAGTTTGTGTGCTCCCCTGTGCCCCCTGGGCCAGGGACACAACAGAGGGGCACAATAGGTTCACTTACAAGAGCTGAATGCAACAGCTGGACTCAAGCCAGGCATAACTGGAAAAACGCAAACTTAATAGATCTACACCTGAGTTTCATTAGGGACTGAGGTTATAACTCCACCAAAGCTCTACACCAAAGGTCAGAGGTCAGTGCTACATGAAATGACAAAGACAAGGAACAAAATGCAATCTCATACCTCAAGCTCACCCAGAACAAGTACCGAAGACACTAGCTCAGCTGAAATGTATGAATTAATAGCATCAGAAGAAAAGAAACAAACAGCAGAAAGGTATAGAGGAATTCAGAACAGAATTAATTTCTGGAACAAAAAAGAACTCTCTGAATTCACACCATGTGAAGTAAAGAATCAAATACAGAAACATGGAAGAAACCCAATGCACACACAGAACAAGTGCAGAGGACCCTAACTCAGCAGAAATCTATGAATTAATAGCATCAGAAGTAAATAAGCACAGCAGAAAGGTATAGAGGAACACAAAGCAGGATTAATTTCTGAAATAAAAAGAGCAGTCTCTGAATTCATAACACTGGAAGTAAAGAATCAAATATAGAAACATATAGAGGGAACCCAACCTGAAAAAATCTCAAATAAAAGAATTAATAGCTGCTTCTAAAGAAGACATTGATAAAAAAAAATAGAGGTGTTTAGAAAAGAGATGGATTCCTTAAATGAACAGCAACACAGGAAAGAAATAGCTAGCATAAAGCAGAGTCAAAGAGAAATAGAGGAACTTAAAATCTCAACTACAAGCCTGCAAAACCATTTGAGTGAAAGTGAAGACAGAATTTCAGATCTTGAAGATGCTGATGCAGTTAGTTAAAAGGTAAGAAAAGATCTCTTAAATACAACTATGATGCACTAAAGAACAATTCATCACCTGCAAAACCAGGCAAAGATGAACAATGTGAGACTAATAGGCATCAATGAGAAAGGAAGAGTCAATACAAATGATATAAAAAGAATATCAGCAGAAGTGATAACAGAAATCTTCCCAAATATGAAGAAACAATCTGAAATTCAGTAGCTGAAGCATACAAACCTCCAAATAACTTCAAAGCAATTAAAAACACTCTGAGATGAACAATAGTAAAGATCCCAGAAATTTTTGTCTCCATATTTTGATAGGGACTTAAAGTGTAACTTATCAATACTTGATGGAAAATACCTGTTCCATGTTATACCTAAGATGTTTGATATTCAGAGAGATAGGGAAGTTACACCCAACTGCATATGTTGTATCATAATAATAAGCTATTTTTCTGTAGTGTTAACAACATAAGTTTGAAGACCAAAAATTAGAGAAATAGAAGGACTACAAGGACAGACAACATTTTGACCCCAGCCTTTCAAGGTCAGTGAAGACTCAGAGAACCTGCACTGTAACATCATGTGACTCAGTTGTGTCTCAGATTTTCTGATCAAGGTGATCATGGGGCCACAGAGCAATGTGATCAATGACATAGAGTGTGCCTAAGGAGAGTCACATGGAGAGCAAACATTCTCTCAGTCTTTCACAGAGAGCAAATTGGTCAAGCAATGGCTGTGACTCATCCACATGGCTGACAGTGACAAAAGATCTGCAAACTGTAGTACAGGGTTACAGGATTAATCCTGAGGGGACTTGACTGATCTTATCAGATACAAAAAATACATTTCTTGTTATATAGGCCTTGCTTTATCATCCAGCAGAAAAGTATAAAAATGAGCTATATAAAGTAAAGCCATATTAATATCCTGAGCTGTGAAAGACTCAAGCCAACAGCTTCTGCAGATAGCCTACTACTATTGTGGACTTCTGGACAGTGTTAGATTGTTTTATTGAATTCTCGCACCTATAGTATTTAGATGCCAGTGGAACACCCATCTCTGACGAGATTAAAGAAAAAAAGGGGATAAAAAGGAAGGTCCATTCTGCATCTGTATAAACAGTATAATTAGGATGGATATACGCCTACTTTCACTTAAATCAATGAGAAGAAAGATTTATACTACTTGTGTTTGGACAAGATAGCCTGTCTGTATCTTGTAACATGGATAATCACTAAGAAGATAACAATGTACAAAGTATTAATTATTGAAACTGTCCTATTAACCAGCTTTGAAACTCTTATTGCTATTTTTTAATAAAATAAAGAAAAAATAAACTAAAAAGGCAAAAATGAAAAAAAAATGCCTATTGAGAATTTTTTGATAGGAAAAAAGGTAGAAAACAATTACATAAGCCTTGGAGTTCCTCTTCTCTCTCTCTCTCTCTCTCTCTCTCTCTCTCTCTCTCTCTCTTTCTCTCTGTCTATATTTAGATATGGTAAATATACAATGGATGCATAAGGCTGGTGAAAAGTGTAAGAAATGCCGAGGTTATATGTGGATCTCTAGGAAGATGTGTTTCCATTAAGTTTTCATACCTTCCCTATCTTCCAAGTTTCCAAAATAAATTATTACTTTATAATTTTTTTATTTTGATCATTCTTTTATAAATTACATGACAGTTTCCTCTCCATACAATCAGGACACAGAAAAATACACTCTGAAATAATGACATACCTATCTTCGGAGTACCTATAGAGTATAGTTTACCTGACTACCTGCAGTATAAGAATATAGTGTGAAAAACAGGCAGAAGATTGGTGCTGGATATGGGGTTGCATGAAGGCATACACTCTACAAAGACATATTTCAACTTTAGGTATAGGACACACTATGGAGTCTCCATAGGTAACGTGACCATCTCTTGTCATCCCAGGCCAGATCTTTGCAGTTTATAGACCCCTAAATTCTGGGATATGGAAGCACAGAGAAGCATAGTGAAAACCCTAAGCAGGGATACATTGATATTTAAATCACTGGAACTGATCAGTTAAAGCAAACTAATGAAGTCAATGGTCCGGTTTGTTTTCCACCTTGTTTTTCATCAACCCACTATGACAAAATTCCTTAGGATTTTCAATTATCAAGTGGTTTTGTAGTACTGGGGATTGAACTCAGTGCCTTGTGCATGCTAGGAAAGAACTCTACTACTGAGCTACATTCCCAGCATTATTTTAAAATTTTTATGTTTTATATTTTTAAAATTTCTTTGTGGTTTTTATGTTAATCATTTCACTCTTTTTATAAACTGGCACATGACATGTGTGCATATTTATGAGACATAATGTGATATGTTGTTTTCTGTACACACTTGGTTGTGATTAGCTCAGAAAAGTTAGCACATCCATTAGTTTAAACTTATATCTTTTCAATTACCATGTCATTCAAATTCTTCTCATATATATTATTTCATCTCATTGAATTTCATTGTTAATTATATTCACTGGCTTGTGCTATACTGCACCAGGACTTAACCTTCCTATCAAAAGTACTATAGTACATATGCACCCCCCACAACCATCCCTCAAATATATTTCTATCAAATTCTTTAAAATCAAAATGTTTTAGATTGCATGTTTGAGGGCTGGGGAGATAGTTCAGTGGCAGAAGTGCCTGCCTGGCAAGCACAAGGTTCCAAGTTCGATTCTTGGTCCTACATGCCAGGCAAACCTGATGAAACAGGCCAGCCCTGGTATGCAGCATGGTGGCACATACCTGTAATGAGGTTGAGACAAGATGATCACTGGGAGTTTGAAAACATTCTGCGGGACACTAAAGTGAGCACAGGGCCATCCCAAACTGCTTAGAGAGACCCTGTATCAAAATAAGTGAATAAAGATTCCATATATAAATGAGATCCTGCAGTGCTTGTGGTTCTGCACTTGATTTGTTTCATTTAACATAATGTCCTCTAGATCCATCCATATTGTTACAAATAACAGAGTTTCATGACACTTTTGGCTGAACACTTTTCTATCATTTACATATGTCACATTTTTTTAAAATTTATACATCTATTGATGCATAACTGAGATCACATACATGTCTACTGTGAATACAGCAATGTGAGAGAATAGATGTCTTCAACACATTAATTTTATTCCAACAGTGGGATTCTTGAACCTCATGATTCTTGTATTTTTAATATTTTGAGAAACTATACTAATTCACATTTTGAACAACAATGCACATAATTTCCTTATTCTCCATATCTGCACACTTAATTCTAGTATCTCTGACAATGGTCATTTTCATTCATCTCTCTATGGGTTTGATTTACACTGACCTAATGATCAGTGGTGTTGAACATAGAGATTATATTTGTTGGTCATTTTTGTAACTTCTCTCAATAAATGTTAATTGAGATTATTAGTCCATTTTAAATTATCTTTTTTTTTGTTTTGTTGTGTTATGTTCTTTCTGTAAAGTTGCTGGTGTTTCTTGTGTACAACAGATACTAGGGGCCCAGGCAGATGGCTCAGTCGAATAAGTGCTTCCCTGGCAAGCACAAGAGCCTGCATTCTGTTTGTATGCAGAGGTACCAGATATTTTCTCCCGCACAGAAACTTTTCTAGTTTGGCTTTGTTTGAGATACTTTTCTCTCATTTTGAGACAAAGTACCTGGTATTCAAAATTAAAGAAAATAAGGTTTATTTAGTTCACTTTGTAGAAGCTTCAGTCCATAATCTGCTGGTTCTAGGGCACAGTGGCACATGGCAGAGGGACAATAGTTATGGAAGCAGCAGGTAGTGAAAGCAACAAGAGACCAGAAACAAACCTCTTTCCCTTACTTTGTATCCAGTTTACTGGGACAGAGAAGGGCAAATTCAATTAGTGGACTAACCCAGCAATCATCCACGATTAATCCCAGCACCCTTAATCCCATCTGTGCACCAGCCATCACAATCTAGATTCAGCCACTTTCAGAAAACACCCTGTGAATCATAAGGTGTTTGGGAAGGACATTTAGACAGCAGCCACAAACTATAATAGAGTTCCACTCATTAACTTTTGGTTTTGCTACTTGTATAATTGGGGTCATATTCAAAAAAAGTGTTTCCCAAGATCACATCCTGAAGCATTTCCCCAGTGTTGTTTTCTGTTAAATGCGTCTGCCTCTCTCATCCATTTAGAAATGATAGCAGACCTAGTTTCCTTCTTCTTCATGTAGATATGCATTTCCCTGTACCATTTATTGAAGAGATTATTCTTTCTATTTTTCAGTTCTCTGGGTTTATCACATACGGTACTTATTTTGTTGAGGTATAATCTACTGTGTTTAATTTGTTGAGATGGGCTGGGGGACACAGCTCAGTGTTGTAGCACTTACCTGGCAAGTGAGAGGTCCTGAATCCATTTCAAAGCACCAAAAAAAAAGTTCTTGAGAGTTTTTGTCATAAAGGGGTGTTGACTTTTATAAAATGCTTTTTCTCATCTATCGATATCATCCCATTGTGTTTGAGCTTGTTTCTACTAATGTGATGTATTACATTTTAAATATTTACCTGTGCTTTATGATAGCCACATCCTTCTACTATTCACCCTCATAAAACGCTGGGGAAGATTCATAGTTGTGATTGTAGCTTCAGCCCCTTTATAATTTAACATATTATACGATTTAATGAATGATCAGTTAACAAGTACTTAACAGTGTTGTGGCAGTGGCAATTTTAAGATAAATAATCTTGGTTCCTGCTCTCTTATCAGGTGAATAAACCCTGATCATATAATCGAATGTGTGATGCAGTGTGGTAAATAATAAAGCAGTGCTACACAGATTTGTACAGAGAAGGATCCATTACTCCCCAGTGGAAGGGACCAGCCCAGGCAGCCTTCATAGGAAAGCTGGCATTTTGTGTTGGAGCTTTAAGGATGCTTCACATTCAGGGAGATAAGCTTTGTGCGAAAAGGTAGCCTAGGCACAAAGCACAGAAAAAGTGAAGTACTGGGATAAACGTCAGGTCCCAAGGAATTGAAATACACACTTCTTTGTATCTAGAATTCCTCATATATATTAGGGCATGTTGCAAGGAACGCAAAGAAATCAGAAGGAAACACTTGTCATGACCCAAAAATGCTATACAAAGAGCTTTAGGAAACACAAGGAGCTTTTGCTGATGGGACACACTGTTTCTTAGCTAATTTTTAATATTTGCACAACATGGAAGGTAATATTGTATAGTAGAAAAGAGAGAGCAAAATAAGAGGCAGAGACACCAATAGAAACCTATTAATGAGAGCAGGACCAATAGCAATGGAGAAAATATTTTGAAAGTAAAATAATATTTAGCTTGGGCAATTGGTATGTACTGAGACAGGGACACATTAATAGGAAAGTGTAAAGATAAATATAACACATTTTTCCTCCTTAGAGCACACAGTATATTAAAAGAGAGGCACACTCTCAATACCTGTACTACAATAACTATATTCAGGAAGGCCTTGCCTTTCTTAGCAGGTAGAATAAGACATCATCTTAGGAAAGCATATCATTTGTTTAGAAAATATTCTGGACCTTGGGAGGTCTAAGCGCCTTCCTGGCAAATGCAAGGACCCAGTTTGATTGTTGATACCACAATCAAAACTGCCAGCCCCAGGTACTCCGTGCTGGCTCTGAAACTGGCTGTGGTGGTGTACACCTGGAATCCCAGTGCTGGGAAGGCTGAGATCGGAGAATCACTACAGTCTGAACTGCATAGTGAGACCCTGTGCCAAAAATAGAAATAAAAATGAATTTTAGAAATGAAAAACATTGAACCTGACTATATATGCTGGTACCTGTGAATGAAGCAACTGCACTGAAAACAGCAATGTGCAATTATGAGGGTTATGCTTGGAATGCCTGGCATTCTGGTCTTCTAAATATGTACTGCTTGTCATGTCATATCAATTACTGCTATACTGTCTCTCAAGTAAAGGTTTTTTAAAAAGGGTAATAAATGAAAAGAAGAGACAAGAAAAACCTGTCATAGGACTGTCCTACAACAATGTTGTATATGGATAGATTTCTAAATTTCTGTGTAAAAATATGTAATTATTCCTTTTTCACAATATTTTTTTCACATTCTGTAGGGATTTAAAATTTAACATATCAATACTTGATGAAAAATACCTGTTCCATGTTATATCTAAGATGTTTGATATTCAGACAGGTAGAGAGGCTAAGTTCCACTGCCTATGCTATAGGGTATTAATATCATTAAGCTTCTCTTCTGGAGGTTTAACAACTTAAGTTTGCAGACCAAAAATTAGAGAAAAAGAAGGGCTACAAGACAGCCAACATTTTGGCCCTAGTCTTTCAATGCCAGTGAGGACTCAGGATATAGGAAAACCTGTACTGTAGCATCCTGTAACTCAATGGTGTCCCAAATTTACTAATCAAGGAGATTATGGGGCCACAGAGGAAAGTGATCAATGATAAAGAATGTGCCTAAGGAGAGCCACATGGATTGAAAACATTCTCTCAGGTTTTCACTGAGAGCAAATTGGTCCAACAATAACTGTAAGTCATCCACATGGCTGACACTGAAAAAGGATCTACAAACTGGTACAGAGTTTCAACTTCTGACTTTGCCAATCCTATGGATAACCCACTACTATTTTAGACTGCTGGACTGTAATGGAGCATTTTGCTGAATTCATCCACCTACCACATTTAAATGGAATTTCCTTCTCTGACAAAACTAAGCAAAAATAGGGGATACAAATGAAAGACCATTTTGTATCTGTATATACAAAATAGGATATATACTTTCTCTTAATTAAGTGAGAAGAAAGATTTGTTATAATAGTGTTTAGACAGGATATCATGTTTGTATCTTGTACTATGAATAACCACTACAAAGACAACAAAATTCAATGTATTAATTATTGAATCTGTCCTATTAATCAGTTTTGAAACTGTCTCATTGCTATTTGTTTCTCAACAAAATTAATAAAAAACATAAAGGAAAAGGAAAAGCAAAATATTCTGATAAATCTGATTAGAGTCTGGGCTGCCATATAGAATTTGCAGGCTTTGGACCCAGCTCCACGCACAGGAACACTGTGGAAAATAAAGACACTTCTGAAGGTTGGACAAAGACTGAAAGAGAGAAAAAGTAATGGGGAAGAGAAAGATATTTATTGATAGCTTTGGGGTAAGTGTGGAATTCTTCGGTTTCACTCATGAACTCTTCAATAAATTTCACACTTTCAACAAATGCTTTGCTGAGTGTGTTTGATTTGGGGAGAATGCAAAGAAGCAATGAGGACTGCTTTGTGCTTGATGAAGAATCTGCAGGAGATCATGTCTGGGTTTCTGTGCAGCTCACAAGCTTGATAAAGTACAATACAGTGCACAGAGGCAGGCAGCTTGCCAGGGTAAGGCTTCTGCTTTGAGATTTCCTGAAATGGAGAATATTCCAGGAAAGGAGATAAAATAGGAGCAAAAGCATAAAGGCAGAAAATAGCAAATGATCTAGGATGCTGAGTTGGGTGAAGAGTGAGGGACAAGATGAAAACAATAAATTTAAAACAAAAATTTCAATAAAAAATGGAATCAATGCTTTTTTTTCAATTGTATTTAAGAGTAAACTCATACTATATGCTTTTAAATATTTTAAATATTTAATTAATATCCTTTTAAATGTTTTACTTTGAATATCTAAAGAATCTTTGAGTCATGTACCAAGGACTGCATATAAAGCAAACAGAATTTCAGCAAGTCTTCACTGTACTGATTTTGTTTTTTTTTTCTTTTTTTGTTTGTTTTGTTTTGTTTTTGTTTTTGGCAGAACCAGGGATTGACTCAGGCCCTTGTACTTGCCAGGAAAGCATTTATTCTACTGCGCCATCTCCCTGGCCCTTTCACTGTACTATTGAAAAGAAAAGAATATAAATATGAAAAATCTCTTAAATATACCACTAAAGAAAAAGTTAAACAATGCAAGTAGGCACATAGACAAGGAATGCATAGCTGATTACTTCATGTAATATTTTTGTAAAATGATCATATGATCTTTACAGGGCAGTGCTTAATCAATGAAGTAAAGGCTTTTTCTCCTGAAACATAAAGAATCTTACACAAAAGATATAAAGATTAGTCTCATACATTTTTATTATTCTTTAATAATTATTGAAACAAAGGACTACCTACTGTAGATGGCTCAATGGACCATGTGTTTCCTTTCTCTGCATTTGTAATGAATTGAATAGATTTTAAATTTTCAACAAATCAATTGCCTGTTCCCTAATCTACATCATTGTTCACTTAGAAAAGATGAAACATTTTACACATCTGGGCAAGGTGTGATGATACACTGAATGAGTATAGGATTACTATGCAAATTATTCCCCTATACCAGTGAAACAGAAACATAGCACTTAATATCAAAGTTAAATTAGCCAAAAAATTTATTATTAATTTTTTCTCACAATCTAATTTCAAAGCTCAACATTACTAGTATATCTACAGTTCTTCCTGAATGCATAACACATTTAAGGAAAAAGCATTACTCAAACTACAATTCTTTTGAAAGGATCTCTTTCACTCTAAGGAAATTGTACCATATTTTTGTATTTTCTGTTGCTTGTTGTGGGACTTTTTGGCTGCCATTCAGCCTTTTAGCAGCAAAGTCCAGAGTCATCAAAAATGCTCCATAAAAATGAACACTGACTGTGTAGGAGAGACTCACCCCTCATCTTATCTTCCATAATTCACATTAAGTTAAGCTGGATTTTGGAATCATTTCATTAACATCACTCAACCATGTTTAAGAAAAATGTCTTTCACAAAGAATTTAGTCTGACCACAACGACTTTCTGGGAAATCATTCAGTCAGTCTGTCAGATGAGGCTAATCATGGTTGGTTAAATGCCTGTAGCTGCTTTACAACCTGAATGCTCTTAAAATAAACCGCACCTCCCACTATTAAAACAATGCTGTCATGAGAACTGGTAATCTAACTATCTGCGGAATCAACGTGGTGCTCGCAGGTCTAATGAACTGTATGTTTATCCCACAGCTAGGACCAGAACACTAGACTGACCACGTTAAAAATTAATAAGAAAGCCTTCCTGGATTATGAATGGATGTATCTGCTATTACTTTTTAAATTCACTTGATAAACTTATTTTTGTTGCTCTGTCATGCTTTACAACTTCCAGAAGTAAAATGAATAGAAAGTTAAATGGTAGTTCTGCACATGGGAAAATGCCATGCCTCGGTCCACTGTTCAGCTGTCGTAGTGCAGCTGCTCTCTCAGAGCACAAACCCAAAGGATGTGTTGATGCACAGCCCTGTTTCACCGCAGTAACCTGTCAGTTCTCATTAGGTTTATAATCAAGCGCACTGCCAGAGCTTTTAAGTCAGCAACCACTTTGACATAGTCTGGTATCAGTATGAACAGCCATTGCCAAGAAGCAATTCTTAAGGAAAATATAGCTGTAATCAATCACTATTGAACAAGAAATAAAGAATTACAATATTGAATTTTAGGAGATGTAAAATTTCTGTTTATCTGTAGGTCATCGGCTTTCTCTTCAAACTAGCAAGTCTGAGCTTAGTCACATACATTGAAGACCTTCAAATTCTCCTCTCAAAACCTTCTCTAATATTTTTTTGCAATCATCTGAAAAACAATAACAACATTGACATTTTGACCATTATGCAAAAGCACAATTTTGAAAAGAAAAATGAAATAATAGCATAGTCACTTACGAATGATTTCAATTTCTTAAATATAATGAGTTTTTTGAAGACTGATTTTTACCAACACTAATCCTCTGTGTCCCCAAAGATACTTGAATTACAACAGCAAAAGAGCCAATTTGTACATCATGTTAAAGTAAGTGTTACCCACCAAAAAAGAAGGGTACTTTATCTTGTTTTAAATTTTTATCAGTCCATGTTTGCAGTATATGACTGCACACCTCAAGGGGAGTTAGTACATGGACACCATACACCATAATTCCCTTTTTCATGCCCTGTGCCTCCCTGCCTTCTCCCTCTATTGTTCTTTCATTTTGTGCTTTCATTTATTTCTACACATTGAATGTAGACAAAAAGAGAGAACACAAAATAAGTCTCATAAAAACTATGATAATCTTCAGTGAACACCAGCATGTCCAATTGTTTTTCAATGTTTACTGTATACAAGTCACAAATCACAACTTTAAATACACTTTTATAGGCCAAATGGAATGAAATAAACCTGTAATTCCAGCACTCTGGGAGGCTGAGGCAAGATCACAAGTTCAAACCCAGCATGGACAACTTAGTGATACAGCAAGGTCTTGTCTCAAAATAAAAAAAAATTATAAATAACTGTAGATGTAACTCCATTGGAAAGTCCTGGTTTCAGTTCCCAGTAACACACACACACACACACACACACACACACAGCTATCATGCAACAAATTCTTGCAAATATATTTGGTTTTATAAACATGTTTTCTCTTGCTGTACTGTATAACTTTCCATTCACACTCAAGTGGCAGTCATATCTGCAATTACAGAATGCTATTTATCCAAGGAACATTTTGAAAGCCCACAGTGCACCAGACTGTGCCACGTCTGCCTGTTTACCTACCTACCTGAGAATCACCACCAGCTACCTTTAAGGTTGCATTTTTGTGTAAAGGTATAATTAATCTAATGCATACCAGAAGTAGCAGTTGCTGAGATGTGCATGTAATGTGTGTATTTATTCTTTGTAATTAGGAAATCAAAAGTTGAAAAAATATCAGCATGACACTAAGAATCAACACAGCTAAATGTATCCAAGAGAAAGAAGATAGCCCAATCAGGAAAGGCAAAGGCAATTTCTCTCCTTTAGTACTAACACTGCACTGATGAAATAGATCAGACTGCTCTGACAAATATAAAGATACCATCATACTTGCTACAGTGCAGATTTTCTCAAAGGTTCAAGTGTCAAAAGGCTTGACTGCCAGCCTGTGGTATTATTGGAGATGATAGAACTTACAGGAGGCAAAGCCTGGTAGGAGAAAGGGCTGTCTTTTAGGATTTGACTCTGCAGAAAAGATTGGAATCTCTAGGGCTTTCTCCTTTCTGCTTTTCCCTCCTGTACCCTCCCCCTATTTCACCTTCCATAAAACAAGCACTGATCTTTTGCCATGCATTCCTACTGATCATGATATAGTGCCAGCACAGGCCCAAAGCAACTGGACAAAGTGACTGTGGGCTGAAAGTTCAGAAAGCTCAAGCCAAAGTAAACACTCCTTCCCTTAAGTTGATTTTCTCAGGCACTTTGCCACAGAGATGGAAAGCCAACACAGTACTGGATGATCCCATGTAGTTGTGGCTATTTTCTTTAGTTTCTTAGGTTTTTTTTTTCCTTCCTCTCATTTATGCTATCACAATTCCAATATTAGACAAGTGAAAGTTATACATTTCATTTGAAAACTACCTGGGTCATTGAGTAAGATATTTGTATTTCTTTAGTGTCCACTGATTATTTCTGAAAGTAATCTCAGTGAACACAATACCAAAGTGTAGAGATACCTGACTACCCCTAACCAAGGAGATTTAGTCACCTGGTCCTTCTATTCCTTTTAGACCTGTCTCATAGCAGGAGAGATTTTCTGGCAGTCCTCACGTTTGTCTCATCTGCCCATGATCATCTGGAAGGAAAGAGCCTCATCTGTCTTGTGCAACTTGGACAAAGGAGGCGTGGCATGGATAAGAAATCCAAAAAAAAAACAAGGAAAAATATTTGTGAATTTAGTTTTTAAATGATCAGATTCAGAACAGAAAAGAAAATTAGGAGCATTGTGAATGTTTTGTTTGGGAAAAATGAGTTTGCCTTAAAAATGTGTTTTTCCATATTTAAAATGTAATTATAGTCTATACCTTTAAATTCTGCCTGTATAATTAACTCTCAGCATGACATAGAACAAGTCACTCACTATTCTATTCCTTAGTAATAAAACGTATTCTAATTTACCTTTAAAAAAGGTTGGGAAAAACCAGCTATGAAGTAAATTATAATGTGAAAGTGCTATATAAAGATTAATGGAGAGGACTATGAATTATAAAAGGAAATTATAATGAAATAAAATATCTCACTATTCTAGAGAAACATATGTCAGAAACAAAGCAGTTACTGAAACAATTTTGAAGTTACTTCAATCCCCACTGGATTCAAACCATTGTTGATATTCATTCTAATAGCCTCTAAACACATTTTTGAGATTATTTATCTATTAGGCTTCATAGGTAACAACTAGTTTATCACCAAAATTACAATGTTTCTTATTAATTTAAAGATATACAACTTTGAAACGAGACAATAGTTAACAAACTAATGGAAAGGTAACATTAGGGCCTGGACAATAGCTCAGCAGCATAAGCACCTGCCTGACAAGCACAAGGTCCCAAGTTCAATCCTTAGTACCACGTGCCAGGCCAGTTCAGGAACTAGGTATGGTAGAGGCACGTGTAATCCCAGCACTAGGGAGGTTAAAACAGGAGGATCATTACGAGTGCAAACTGCATACCAAGACCTTGTGTCAAAAAAAATAAATTAATTAAAAGAAAGGTATCATTAAAAGGAAGATACAGTCAGAAAACCATGAAAATTCAACCACCTATGAGTTGGAACATTTACTTTGTCTTGAAAGCCCTTTTCATTATTTTACTTTAAAAACTATGAAGTTTTTTTAAAAGTAGTAAATAGCACAATGATTCTATACACCCATCATCCCTGTTCATCAATTATTTACATTTTGCCGAATAATCCATATGATAACACACACACACACACACACACACACACACGATTTTTCTGTTCAGCCACTTGAAAGCAACCTCATATAGCATAATTTTCACCTAAAACCACTCAGTGTCAGAGTTCACATATCCTAAGAGGCAGTAAACAAGGCGATTTTCCTACATAGTCACAATCTTCTTATCATAATCAAGAAATAAAATATTGGAAAAAGTGATATAAAAATACTTTTTTTCCAATCAATTAGAAATAAAATAAAATTGAATCGCTAAAGAATTTAGCAACCACCTCTCACCCAACAGTGTCAAATAACTGAAAAAAAAAATTCCATTCACTTTTAACTTTTATACTTACTTTCTTACGAACCAGTAAAAATCAACAAAAAAGAAATTGGCCCTGCATTAGTGGCCATTAGTAGCCCGATTAAGAGAATGACTAAGTATCCAAGTGCGCACAATAAGGGCATTCATTACAGTTTTTGCTGTGACCAAAGCAGAAATCATGTCTCCTCTTATTCTCCTTTTGTGTAGGAATGTGATTCCCCTCCACACACATTTGTAACACTGACTCTTTGAAAAATACAGGCTGACTCCTACGGTATCTCTTAAGATAACTTTGCTTACTGTTACCTTGTGGCTAATTTCACTTTAAGCATATTTTGGCCCAGAAGAATACAGTAGATGATTCTGTGTTTTCCCTTCTTTGTAGTAAGAAGCAGATGATGCCAATTTTATGTTAGTAGCAATGGTAATGTCAGTGTAGTATTTCTCAGATTTTATTATGTCCATAGCAATTATCTTTTATGATTAATAAATGACCTGTTTGATACACTGATGTATGACTATGTTTCTGCCAGTAGCACTTACGCACTGTGTATCATCCCTACCTATGACTATCTATGAACTTTGCCTGAAAAAACTACTATATTTTAAGTAAAAAGATCACTTCTAATTCTATCAAGTTTTATTTATCAATTAACATTCTTCTATAAAAAATAAATCTTTTCCTTCTTCTGTCTCTTTATTTTGAAGGAATGGTCTCTGTGTCCTTGGTTTATTTTATTCTTTTCTCATTTAATAAACCATGATACACATATCTACTTTGAAGTCCAAACTACTGAACTTTGACCAGTGGGAATTTCTTCTGGCCAGCGGGTAGGGTCTCCTGACATGCCCACAAAAGTTTCTGAGTACTTTCTCACTGTCTGAAACAATATCTCATCATGCATTTTCCCTACTTCAGAAAGACAAAGGATAAATCATTCTTCAGTGATATCTGCTTTACTTTAAATAGGGACTAGTACTTAGAATATAAGACCCTAGTATTAAATATACTCATTACTGTTTATTATATTATATTTTCAGATAATTACAAAGAAGTCTGCTTTTTTAATCTTCTCACCACACTAACCAGTACAAAGTAATTGTTTCCTACAGAACAAAGAATATGAACTCTTTATTAAGAAATAATACTAAAGGGAAAATGCTGAATTAAAATTTCATATGCATTTAAAATTTAAATATAAGTGGAGTTAGTCATGTTATTATGTCTTTGACAGGGAAAGTTTCTTATGCATAAAGATGTAAAATCCTACTTAAATATCTTAAGTGATAATTTTACATTTTTGAAATATCCATAATAATGAAAAAAAGAATTAAGATGTTGTATACATATACTTAGAAATTCTTCATGAATGTAGTCATTACATATTGCAAGCATGAACTAATAAAAATAATAATTTTTAAAGAGATAGAATGAATCTCTTTCTCCTTATAACCCAATGAGTATTTCCAGCTATTCCTCTTCAGCCTCTACAGTGATTTAGCATCTAAAGTTAGAAGATTTGGATTTGAATTCCAAATCCAATGCATAACTGAATTTACATCTTTAAAAACATGTCCTTTAACTTCTTAAATTGAGCTAAAATGAGTATAGAGCTAGAAAATTGTCACTTCTGTCTATAATAATCTATATCTCATAAAGAAATTGAATGATTAATTAATGAGATTCCAAAATAAATAAATAAAGCATCCAGCCCAGATTGTGTCGCTCCACTAAACATCTAATGAAGAGGTAGCTTGAAGTCCTCACTATCACTTTGAGAAAATAAAAGCAGAAAAAATACCACTCTTTCATTAATTCTGTATCATCTTTTCTTTAATACAAGACTAGGTTAAAATAGTATAAGAAAAAACTTTGAACTGGTGTTTCACTGGACCATTCTCAAAGAAATATTAGTAAATAAAATCAAACAATGTGGCAAATCAAATAAAAACTATAGCTTATGGTCATGTGAGATTTCTTCTATGTCTATATCAATATTTTAAAATTAATAAATGGAATATATCAACAGGATTAAGAAGAATAATCACATAGTAATATCAATTCAGGAAATACATTTAAAACAACATTTCACTCATTGTCAAAGCAAAAGAAAAGGAAAATGCTTTGAACATGTAAAAATACAGCAAAATGACTAGACTTGTTAAAGATAAATTTTCAAAGCTAATTTACATGTTAATGATGAGGATTTGAATACTTTTCTCTTAAGAATGAGATAAAGATATCCACTCTAATTTTTCTATGATATCCTACTTGTATTCCTAGCTAGAGCAACAAAACAAAATAAAACGGAAATGCAAAGTAAAGATATTGGAGAAGATGAAATGAAATCACCTACTGCTTGGTGACAGGTGAAGAATATATTTAGCTATGGAAAAGTGCCAGACAAATTCCCAGAGTGCAAGTAGCGTTTTGTATTTACACCAATATAAGGTAAACTACTTGTGTTTTCAACAGCATTTGGTACAATCTGTAGTTTTTATCATTTTTATAAATGTACGGTGGTATCTAATGATGGTTTGAATTTGCATTTCCTTAGTACCTAATAATATTAAATGTTTTCATATATTTATCTAGTACTATCTTTATATCTTCTTTAAGGAAATCCACAATCTTTTCCCCATATCCTTTTTTTTTCTTTTTTTGGAGAGAGTACGAAATTAGAATTAAAACAGAAAAATTACAAGTGAAATAGAATTTCACTTAACAGAGTAAAATGAATTTTGCAGTTTGTTGTAATACACAGTGTTGTTTTCCAACCACATATTTGTATTACCAGGTATATACATATTACATTTGAAAAAGAAACAGGAAATGAAATAATTGTACAAGAAATTAAGAAGACAAAAGTACAAGCAATTGAAAAAGGAGATGAAACAAATTAACAACCCAGATGCCCATCTACTGAAAAATGGATAAAGAAGATATAGTATTTTTGCACAAAGAAATATTATTCAGCTATAAAGCAGGATAAATTTGAGTACTTTGCTGGTAAGTGGATACAACTAGAAAAATAGAGAACTCTTACATGAAAAAAATCAGACCCACATGTGCAAACATCATATTGTCTCCTTAGTGAGAGAGCCTGAAAGAGAAAAATGGAATTTTAAGAGTAAAATAGTGTTATGATTTTTTGTCTAGTAGTCCCCCACAGCCTAAAGCAGTTGGTATGGCTCCTGGAGTTTGTGATCGATTCCTGATCCAATGCTGGGATTATAGATGTGAGTATAAAATCCAGCCCTGGGGTGGGGAATTTGTATTATAATGTAAGGAGGGGAGAGGAGCTGCCTACCTGCCTGAGCTGCTGTCAAGCTCTTGCTCTCTTGCTCTCTTTGCTGCTTCCATGAATGGCTCCCCTCTGCCCTGTGCCACTCTGCCTTGGAGCCAGGTGAGTGTGGACTGAAACCTCCAAGGACTGTGAGCTAGCGAAACCTTTCCTTCCTTCATGTTGGGTGTTGGGTATTTTGTCCCAGCATGAGAGAAGAGAAACTGTGATGAAGAGATACTGAGAAAAGGGAATGAACTGATTCAAAAAGAATTATTGTGTTAAAAAGATGGACAGAAGAGGGAGTAGAGGAAAGAGATTTATCTATGTAAGCAAGCACGAAGGATTGGACAGCTGTATTGTGCATTTCTGCTAGTTTTGTCCATTTTCTAATTGGATTGTTTATGATGTTTTATTAAATTTGTTTAAATACTATGAAATACCCTGAAGTGCTTTATTTGGCCACACATATAATTTGAAATTACTTCAACTATTTTTTCATGGTTGGTAGATTGTGATTTTTCTGTATCTCTTTTCTTTTTGTATTTTGGGGAAGGGTCTACAGTGTGTTCAGGATCTCGCTACTAGATTGAACTTATAGGGAACTGCCCGTTTACAGTCTCACAAGAGCTAGGATTACAGGCACATGCCACCATGCCCAGTTTCAATTGGCATCTCTGTGAGACCTGGGGGTGGGGCCAGCATGGCAAGCCTGGGGATCGAACCCTCAGCCCCTGCACCAGCTTGCAGCATTTTAATCCACTGAACTATTTGTTCGGCCCTTTGTTTTTTCTGTATTAACCAGCTGATTCATAAAGCAAAATAATTTTTAATTTTGATAAAGTTCTATTTATGGTTTTTAAATAAGTATAGTGCCTTTGATTTCATTTCTAATAATCTACCACCGAACTTAAATCAAGATTTTCTATTGTACTCTCTATAAAAGTTTTTATAACTTTATCTTCAGCATTTAGATTATGAGAATCCATTAAGAATTAAGTTTTATAAAATATGTGAGTTGAAGTTCAAGGTTCATTTTCTGGGTTACTGAACTCCAAGTGTTTCAACACCATTTGTTAAAAAAAAAAACTATCTTTTATCCACTAAAAGATTCTTGCATATTAGTCAAGAATCTCTAACTTCAATTTAACTGTGTAAACTTAATATGTTCTCAATTTAAAATGACAAGTCTAAAGCTATTATATGACATATTGGAACATTTAGAACTTTAGTTTCACTGTATTTAAAAGTTTAATTTCTTAGATTTATATTTTTAAGTACTGCAAAGGTTTCATTTGTTAAGCAATTGAAGTACTTTAAAAAAGGAATCAATCATATCTAATGTATAATGTTGAAAATGATTAATTAATATGCAAATGATAAAGCCATTATTAAAGGACACTTGAAAAAGATTGCTTAATTTCATGAAATATATATAGAATAATCACAAAAGCTGCATTTATATACTTAAAGATGAGTAAGCCCTTTGAATACATAGATATGTAGTAAAATGAACATTACTTTTGAAAAACGAAGTCACACTTACTCAAATCCTAAAATAAAAACTAATGACAATACCAAGTGCTGGCAAAGATATGTATAATCTAAATTTCTTATATTTTGGTTTGGGGAATGGAAAATAATACACTCAAACTGGAGAACACTGACAATTTTCCACAACACTAAGCATGACTTTCCACATGACACAGCATTCCAATCTTGAGCATTCATTCAAGAGGAAAGAAAACTAATGTTCACATCACAACCTGTACTCAAATGCTCATAGCTGCTGCACGTGCAAAAGCCAAAATATGGGGCAACACAATATCCTTCAACAGGTGAATGTTCAAACAAATTGTGGCACAGTCAAGCCATGACCTACTACTCAGAGGTCAGACAGGAAGGAAATATTGATAGATAAAACTTGACTGAATCTTAAAGGAATTATACTGAGTGAAAAATGCAATCCTGAAAGATTTGTCTGTTATAAACTTTCATTTATATGACATTATAGAAATGACAAATTTATAAAGATGGACAAAAGCTTAGTGGTTGTTAGGAGCAAGTGTAAAGAGGGAAATGGTGTACCTATAAAAGCATGAGGGATTATTAAAATTCTGGAATTGTCTACATTTTGATAGCAGTGCTGGTCAAATTTTAATGTGGAATAAAATCCATAGAATTAAATGCACACAAATGTAAATAAATGCAAAAGTTTCAATGAGGTCGATGAACTGTATCAACATCACTATCTTAATTATCTTACTATATTCAACATTTCCAATTATTACTGCATGAAGAAAGTAAGGCTGGGGAGATGGCTCAATGGCCTAAGTGCCTGCCTGACAAGAGCAGGGTCCTGAGTTCAATCCCCAGCACCAAAAAAAAAAAAAAAAAAAATTGGGAGAAACTAGGTGTAGTGCACGAAAGGTCTTGCTCTAGTATTCATTTTAACTATACGTCAATCTGAAAGTATAGATTTTTAAACATAAGTCAAAAGAAAATTGAATCTCTAACCAGTCCTTCTATGCACACATACAAACAAAATAAAACTCTTAGGTACATCAAAATTTCACATTAATATAAACACATAAGAATATAGAAATTATTTTAAATAAAAATACAATATATACAATAATACATTGTATCTGCTGCTACTCCTGTCATTATTATCCTTACCTCCTTGGTTGTTAAAGTCAACATTTTGGTCCTCCATTTGCTCTCAGGTGCCTTAACCAAAAATTTTATTTAAAAAAATGTTATTTTATTGCTTTCTTGGACAACTTACCTTCACTAACCTTTCTTGTTTTTCTGTTCTTTACTGCTTACCACACCATCCATTTCTCATGATCTATCTTTTAGCACTTACAAATAAATGAAATATTTATGTTACAAACCTACCTGTGATTTTCCCACCTAGAAGTCAAGCTGCATGTGAACAAGGCTGCGCTTTGGTTCACTGTTGACTCTCTAGTTCTTATAAAATATCAGATAACACAGAAACTCAGAGTTATTTCTTTAGTAAGTAATGCTAACATTATACTGACAACTGAATGTTGACTTTAAAAAGACAATGAAAATTCACTTCTAATGTGTGGGAAGAGTATCAGAGATGATTTTAAAACTTCCTTTCAAATGTTTTCCATTATAATACATGATTCCAGCCAGTCTAAGAGGCTGAGAGAGAAAGATGTTAAGTTTGAGACCAGCCTGGACAACTTCATGAGAACCTTTCTCAAAGTAAATAATAAATAAAAAAGTTCAAAGTTATACTTCACTGATAGGCTTTTTGCCTAGCATGAGCAAGCCCCTAGCTTCAATCCCCAGAACTGAAAGAAGAAGGATATGGGAGCTATTTTCAAAAGAACATTTCATACCCTTCAGGGAATTAAAAAAAAAAAAAGAGAGAGATTAAGAAAATGTGTTCAAGTGTTCCAACACATTCTCCTAGTACCTTATTCATGAGTTAGGATTGAGAATCTGTTCCCCTTTGGAATCTCCTCTCATAATTTCACACTTCTGCTTCCTCTAGCTATCCAAGTTAACTGGTTTTCAGAATCCCACCTCTCAGGTAGAGGCCCAGTAACCTCAGATCAAATTTGCCTTTTGCCTTCAGGATCCACATAAAGACTCCTACTCCAATCTTCTTTTTGCTTTTTTGTGCAGAAACTGGACAGAATCCACCAAGCTGTATAAATATAATTTCTCCACCATTTCTTTCCATAGATAGAAGAAATGACATTCAAAAATACTTACTGTGAGGGCTGGCCAGATAGTTCAGCGGACTAAAGTGCCTGCTTAAGCAGAGCACAGCAGCTGTGGTTTGACCCCTGACCAGCTGTTCTGGCCCAAACCCGGGGGCATGCTGAGACAGCCACTGAAACTGGGTGTGGTGGCATGCCCTGTAATCCCAGTGCTTGGGAGGCTGAAAACAGGAAAATCACTGAGTCCAATCTACATAGTGAGACCCTATAGACCCTGTTCTAAATTCATTAAAAAAAAAAAAAACCTACTGTGCACCACAAAACCACTTTAGAGGTGATACATACTTTTTCTCTAATTCAGTCGTTAAAGAAACATTTTATCTCTCCTACATCGATGGTAAAGTAACTTACAACAGCACTCCCAATGAATCTATGTGCTTCACTCTTTGTTAAAAGGATGAGCAAAATTTTAAAAATGCTATCTATGGAGGATAAATAACTATGACTGATGAAGAATTCTAAGCAATTTTGTGTATAGTTCATGGTACTAGAAGAGCCAAACTCCAATGATGATAATAAAGCAGAAAGAAAGGAACTCCCATTGTAAACTAAGCAGAATCTATAATGAAGTGCAAGAGAACCAATTTCATAAGCCCTGGAAACTCAAGCTCATAAATAGATATCAGAGATAAGCATTGTTTTTCCTTAAAAACTGATGAAATGATCTCACAGTTCATATATTTGTATTTTTGAAACTGAATTTAATGTCATCATGGGGACTTTATATCTTCCAAGGCAGCTCTTGTCCACCTCAGAGTGGTGTCTAACCTCAGATCTACCTGGAGCTATAGATGGCATGAGGAAAATAATCTTCAAGAGTGGGTTGGAATAAAAGAAGTGAAGATGGCCCGGGACATAGCTCAGTAGACAGCCCCTTCCCGGCAAGCATAAGGTTCTCAGTTTGATCCCAGGCACCAAAATAATAAAAAAAATTAATAATTTCTTTTTTCATTCCAGGGAAGGGTCTACAGGGTGTTCAGGATCTCTCTACTAGATTGGACTTGTAGTGATCTGTTTGTTCCCAAACTCCCAAGAGCTGGGATTACAGGTGCATGCCACCATGCCCAGTCTCAATTGCCATCTCAGTACATCCTGAGGATAAGGCTGGCACAGCAGGCCAAGGAATTGAACCCCCACCCCCTCCACCTGCTTACAGGTGCTTTAATCTACTGAGCTATTTGACCGACCCCTGAAATTAATAATTTAAAATTTTTACTTTTAAGGGAAAAAAATGCAGCTCTAGGACAAAAAAAGTTACTTAACTCTTTTTCCCTTCCTGGAATTTCTTTACCCTAAAAGATGCAATGAGCCTGTAAATTGTGTTCTGGGTCTATGCTTTACACCTGTAAGTTGCTTTTGTGCTCTTACAAAGTGAAAGCGTATCTCAATTTCAAACGCATAATTTACTCCACTAGGTAGCTAATATCATGGACAATAGAAGCAAGTAACCTAATTTAGCCACCTGAGGACACTCTCCAAACCACACAGAACCCCAACTGTTTCTCATGGTGGACCTCTTTCTTGAGGGCTCATATGCTATTCTTTCTGAGGATGTACTTTTCAAACCCTGCCTAAGTTCCTCATGCCTTTCACTGATATGTCTTGAAAATCCTTTTCCTGTGATAGAAGTTAACAAAGCCCCAGCTACCACTGGGTGGAGTAAGTTGAGGCTCCCATATCTTCTTCAGGCTCCCTCGCAGTCCCTCCAGTAACAAAAGGACTCTTCACATTGTGTAGGAGAGCTTCCAACCCTTGGGAGCTCTAGAGTATCAATGTCTGATTTATGCACACAACGATTGATACCAATGTCACACCCTTGGTAATGCAGAAGGCGTGAGAAAATGCACCAGCCCAACCAAGTAGCAGAGCCACACAGCTACCCCATACCAGAATAAACCTTCTTCCTGGTTCATCACAGTAAGACACACATTATTGAAAACTCTCATTAGGACCAAATGTGGGATGGGAGAGATTAGAGAGTGGCATGACTTTATCCTGGGTCCTGGATAAAATCTCTGCCTGAAGGCCAGAGGAGGCTACAGCAAAAAGATGCAGCAAGAGGTACCCCAAACACAATAGGTTCACCTCTTAATGAGTTTTAAGCTGATAAGCACAGCTAGGAAACAAATGCATAAAACAAAAATGTATACCTTATAAAAAGCCCTGAGTATAATGACCAAAGTAGTATCTTCTCAACCAAAGAAACAAGGGACTTCCACTGAGGCAACTTGTAAATGGGTGGGTATGATAAAAAAGTACAATGAATTTTTAAATATTTAAAGTTTATTACAGTAAGTAAATACACTTACTAATACCACTAATACACTTCAAAACACTTCCATTCACTTTTCACACACTTATCCCATTGTTCTTTTCACTTCTGGAAGCAGTCCTAGAAGTCCTCTTCCATGAGTGTTAATGAGATATTGTAAAAAAACAATACAGTTTAGTGCTGCTGCTGAGGACTTTCAAACAGAAAGGCAGGCTTGTGGAAACACTGTTGTGTCCTTCGTCACTTTTTTCTCCACAGATGACACTGGGAGATTTTTGGCTCGTCCCTGAGTGAAAATAGTCATGAACAATATGGACAATATGGAAACCAGGACAGCCCAACTAAAGAAACTCAAAAAGGAGGACGTTCAGACCTGCTTCGGAAAGTGACAAAAAGACAATAGAAATCTTATGCTAGGTGGGGTATTTGGAGGCAGGATTAGTGGAAATGTATCTTTTACTGTAAGAATATTTTTTTGCCTCATAAATTCACTGTCTTTTGCTCACACCTGATATTCTGGCAAAAAGAACTTGTCATCACATGCAGAGGCAAAATCATTAGCATGCTCAGTTTTAAGTCATGCTTCACCACATTTAATGCTTAAAAAGTAGCAGACAGGACTACTTGTAGGTAGAGACTTTAGTCACTGACCAAAAGTTCCTTGTAAGTCACCTAAAAGAGTGAGTATGAATGACCTGGTGTTTTGCATGGTTCCTTGTTAGAACTCCAGCAGGTTTAAATCTCTGACAAAACTAAAGAAAAAAGGTTATATAAATGAAAGACCATTTTGTATCTGTATATGCAAAATGGTTAGGATGGATATACAGCTACTTTCTCTTAATTCAATAAGAAGAAAGATTTGTACTAATAGTGTTTGGACAGGATATGTTTGCATCCTGTGCTATGAATGACTACTACAAAGACAACAATATGCAATGTATTAATTGTTGTAACTCCCCTACCAAAATAAATAAATTAATTAATTAATTAATTAATTAATTAATTAAAAGTAGGATAAAAGACAGCCCTGAAGGCACATTGCCAGTTACAACAGGGTAGAAGTCCCATAGCTCCAAGCATAGGTGAAAGTCTTTAAAAGTACCTGCCTAGTAATTAATATAAATACTTGTAGACAGCAAGGAACATGAAATTCCAAGCATGCACAGAGGTCAAGTGTATACTTCAGAGCACAAGAGGAGGCAGCAAAGAACTCCTCAATGGATCCCTCTTTAAATGCCTCATGAAAAAAGAAAGGGAAACTAGAAGATCTGCCAAAGCTAGTAATTTAAGTCATAAAATGAATACTAACCCATCCTTAATTTTATTTCTACTTTAATCTTGGCAGAATGAAAGAGCAGTGAGTACAGTTTGGGCCTCACCTTCTTCTTTTATGGTTCTGCAGCCTGAAGCACATACAAGCTTAGGGACAAAACATCGAGCTGTGAAAGTTAAAGACTACATTTATTGTGAAGGAGGCATTACAATGATTTGAGACAATATTTGGGACTCATATTTTCATGGTAATCTGTCCCATCTAAGAATCTTCATAATGATCTTAGACCTAATGGAGGTTCCTTCCAGGGACAAGAGATAACCCTGTGTACTGGAAACAAGAAAACAAAGTTATACTTGATCCAAAGCCATGCTTCATATCTAGTTGGCATCCTGCTTCCACATATGCCATCTCATTGACTAGTCGGCGCATCTTTGAACATTAGCATGGAACTTATGCAGCTGTGCCAGGACACACCCCAAAGGCTCTTGTGCTAATTCAAGCCTCGTCTCTGGGTGTCTTGACCTTTGTAATGATTTGAGAACACTTTAATATTTAACTGATCACTGGCAATTGTGATCAGTTGGTGCTACATAGGCCTTCAGGGTACTGGCCACATCTAATCCCTTGATCTCTATCAGAGTTGGGTGGCTGTTATGTTTAAGCTATCTGCTGTAACCATACATCAGTTTTATACAATTCACTCTTCGTGTTTTACATTGTACAATGTTAAAACTTTAACCATAAATCCCAGAAATAGATTTACTTCTGGAAAGAAGAAAAAAGAAATTGTGGTTCATGCTGTCTGTGCCATATAAACAAATGCTTTTTATAAAGAAACAAAAAGAAAAGATCAAACCTAGTATTTTAAAAATTTAGATCCTGAAATAAAATCTCCCCTGTCAGCACAAACTCAGTGTCCTGATGCAGCAAACAGGTCTTTAAACATTGAAGGATGCACTCGAGCTGTAATTCTACAATATGGAACAAAGATGTATAAAGTTAAGAGAAAATAATAAATGCCAAGTGCAAGAGACACAGAGACACTGCACAAACAGGGGTCATCTTCAAAGAAATGAATCAAAAAACAATTATCGATCCCTTCAGAATAGAAAAAAGAACGTGATACCAGTGGAAACCAAGACGTTTCACTGCATTCATGGTCATTTTAATAAGTGATGTGTTTTCTGTTCATGTCTTGATTTTCAAACAAAAATAAAAATTGTGCTAAAAGACTCTACACTGAAAAACATTTCATCTTCCCAAAAAAATGTACAATCTGAAAGAGTTCTCTTTTGTTACTGTCATTCTTTTCTTTGCAAAAATGATCTACAATGATTTGCCAGGGGTCATAGGAAGAACAAGGTCACCATTCAAGCCAGCATTCATGTTTGAGTATAGAATAGCGAACAGTGAACATAAAAGTTCAGAAAAAAATACTCAAATACTTTTTTTTTTGGTGGAACTAGGGATTGAACTCAGGCCCTTGCACTTGCCAGGGAAGCACTTATTCCACTGAGCTATCTCCCCAGCCCCTCAAATACTTTTAGAAAAAAGGCAAATTAAAGACATTAATCTGTCCACTGGAAAAAAAGCAAATTTAAAATTTTTGTTATTGAGAGGCCATGTGATAAAAAAGAACAAGCAGAAAATACAGAATCCAGCACAAGAATTATTCAGAAATCACCAAACACTGTTGGGAGAAAGATTGACACTGATTGGTCTAAATAACTGGTGTAACTATGGTAACTAATATAAGGTGAAAATGACAAAATAGACTTTGAAAAAAGAGCACTGTTTTTAAATAACAGGTTTGCAGCCTCTGATTAATGAAAATTACATCGAAAGAGTAAAGGTACTATGCATATTTTTCCATAAAATGAAGTTCAAATTTGTCTTCTTTTGTTTGCATAAGACTATCACATATACAATTTTTAACTATGAAAAATTTTACATTTTCCATTAGTAAAATTAAAGTCAAATTCTCCATTTTTCAAATTATTGCAAAAGATAAGAATAGGCTAAGCCTTTTTGTGAACAGAATACAAAACAGAAAAAGAAACAGGTTCACCAAAAGAGGCATAAAATTAACACTTCAAATCCAGAAAAATTATTAGAATCAATTAAAATAAAGTTAAATTCAAACTTAGTTGCATGGTTCAAATGAAATATTCCCCAGCCTTGGAGTGACTTATCCCTGAAGGAAGCAGAATTACAGGACTACATAGAAAAACTTAAAAACACTGGCAGTAGAGATCAACTCTAGATGAACCTGAGCATTACAATTGTGAATAACATTATACAGAATAAAGAAAAGATTCCTCGGTCCTATAGGTTTAGTTCTTCACCCTTTGGATAGTTTAGGAGAGCTGGCTTGGAAAGCCTGAGTTGCCACAAGGGAAGAACAGGCCCTACCAGGCCCGGTCTGCTGGGGTTTCAGTTTCCAAAACAAGGCCCTTCTAGATGAATGGTCTCCCATTCACTCACAACCACATAGACCCTCCTTGACATTCTGCACAGACACATAGGGTGAGATGAGAGCCAGGTGAGGGCCTGGCCATGAGCCAGGGTGTGGTATGAACTGTGCAGTTAGTCCCATAAGTTGTGCAGCAAAAGATCTCAGGGAATCTTTTTTCTATTAATAAATTTCTTCCTATCAATGCTGTGTCAAATCTACTCTACTTTGCCAGTGATTTTGTCCAGGATTGCTTTGCATGAAAGGAATGGAAGTCAATAATTTACTACACCAAAGAATATTCATCTGAGCAATAAAAAGTGGGTTAGGTTTATAAAACTGATTAACATCATATGTCACATTAAAAGGATAAATAAGAAAAACTGTATTATCCCTTTAATGGGATAGCAGAAGGCATATGATAAAATACTATGCCCATTTATATTTCAAAACCCTTTAAAGAGGAGAAGAAATATGGATCCTGTGTGTTTTCTTCCAACTGTATCCAGCATTATGCAGAGTAGAAAGAGTATGAAAGCCTTTTTTTTCAAATCAGTAGCAAAACAGATAAGATTTACACTTATTTTAAAGTAATATTATCTTTTAAATTATCTTAACTATCATAATTTAATAACAAAAATGGGATCATAATATAAAGAAGAAATATTTTTGGTAGCTGGGGAAGATGTGACGCAGAAGCTATAGAGAAGAATTTGTTTAAAAATAGAATTCATAGAAGAGCTCAGAAAGATAAGAAGACATGCATGAAAAATATATCCATTCTAATTTTATGTACCAGCTCGAAAATTCCCATTTGAAATACCCATAAAAATTAAGCAAGAATTATTGCAAGGAGAAAAGTAAATGAACTATAGAGATAAAATATGAAAAATTATTTTGTGTTGATATGTAAGAAAAACCCATCTCCACTACACTTTCCACTTTCTCAATAGTGTAGAGATTTTTAATCTCTCCACATTAACTTATAGGTTGATGCTATTAGATTAAAAATTGCAACAAGATTCATTTGAATGAGCAAATTAAACTCCACTGCTGTCAGATGAAGACAGACTATTTCAAGAGCGAAGGAGGCTTAAAAAAAGATTATTCCTGTAGAATAAAAGAAACATAACAAAACAAAGAATAATGAAAAACAATTTTTCTAACTGATTCCTTTAGTCCAGTTTGGTAGGAGATGAGAAAGTAAGAGTTCATATACATCTTTAGCTCATACCTGAGAATTAGATGTTAAGTATTAAGGAAATCAGAGAAAATACATCTAAGTATATATTCATTTTTTCTGTATTCATTTTGTGAAGTCTGATTTTCTAAATAGAACAAGCATACAAAAAAGGAATATACATATATTTAATACCAAAATAAATAAATAAATAAAACCACATGACAAAGCTAACAGAAATTTAAAAAGTAAATACAAGATTGGGTACAAGTTTTGGATAGACAAAGAGCTAATGTGCTTCTGAATCTCACTCCTGCTCTGATCTGCATTTCTTTGATAACTACCACACTCAGCCCTACCTCCCATCTTTACTCAGTGGTTGCAATTTTATTCTGGTGTACCACCTATTTATATTATATTATCATGTGTTTCTTAGTTCATTTTTCTTGTAAGTCCTCATTCCTTTAACAAATGAAGTAACACATACTTCTAGTGCCAGGGAAATGGCTCAGCAGTCTAAACTCCTGCCTGGTAAGCTCAAGGACCAGAGTTCAATATCTGGTACCACACTGAAAGCGGACATGGTGACTGACGCAGTGTAGGCCCAGCACTGGGGAGCCTGAGACAGGAGGATCACTGCGAGTCTGAGATGTACAGCAAGACCTTGTATGAAATAACTAAATTGTTTTTTAAAAAAATGACATACTTCTAATGTAAAAAATTAATTAGAAAAGCAATAACCATTGCAAATTAGCAAAGACATATAGGTCAAAGCAGCAAAAAAGAAATGAATCTGTTAAACTAGCAATTGCTTTTGTAAAAGATAATTCCAAAACTAGTTTGTGTGAAATAGACATTTTTTCATATGTATATATTGGTTAATAGTGGAAACTGCAGTTATAATGATGAGAACAATGTAAAATTATAGAAATATCTATAAATTGCCATAAAAGTCTTAATGAGAATAAATCCATTCCTAAATAAGCGGTCTTAAAATGTTGAAAAGGCTATTTCAATTTTTTTCTAAGCAGCCTGTATATCTCACAGCATAGAAATGAGAAAGCAAATGATGCACCCATATGGGGACCTCAGTGGTGCCATTAAAATGATGATCTTGAAGATTACATAGCAGCCTGGAAATACTTAGGATAATTCTATCACATGAACACAAAAGCAAATAGAAAATCAAGTGCATAGTAGCAAAAGAACAAAAAGGGTGTCAAGTCAGTAACTTCATAGATTGTTTTTAAATATCAAAAATTTCAATTAAACATTAGCCTTTATTCAGTAATTAAACGTGTTCATTTCTATATATTACAATCTTTATTCCAGGCTTTATTCAAACATTCCAATTCAGTATTTCAGTCTTCATTCAAAAATAGAACAACTCTCCCTCCCTTCCTTGTCTCCAAGCTGAGCCTTGATTCTGAGGGTTGGGAAGGAAAGCAGAGTCTCTCTCTCTCTCTCACTCACTCTCTCTTTCTGTCTCTCTCTGTGTCTCTGTCTCTTTCTGTCTCTCTCTCTGTGTCTCTGTCTCTTTCTGTCTCTCTCTCTGTGTCTCTGTCTCTTTCTGTATCTCTTTGTTTCTGTGTGTGTGTGTGTCTGTCTGTCTGTCTGTCTCTCTCACTCTCCTCACACCTCTCTTTCTCTCCCCCACACACCCTATTAGCCTATAGGAAATGCCCCTCATTCTTTGCTCTACAGAAAATGCAGTAACCAAAAGCAGTGCTCTTGGGTCCTGCTCTGGGCTTGGTCATGATGCACAGAGAGCTCCAACTGGGTGACAGGAATCCCGGTCCTCAAGCTGCAGCAGGGGAGAGAGCAGCAGTCCTCCCTCCCAGGGAGGCTGGCAGTCATACAGGCACAACTTTGCTTTCTTCTCCAGGGAAGGCCTCACAGCTCACTTTTGTCCTCATCATTTTCTTCACTGTTTTATATTCTTGAAATAGTACAGAGTTCCAAGAGTTGCAAGATTCTTGGCTACCATTTTGAGGGTTCCTCTTAGTGAATGCCTCAATGTATAAAAGCTATTTCAAAGCCATAAGTACCACAGAGAATCATACCATGTCTGGGATGCTTGCTGTTATTTTTAATTTATATAAAGGATTAATTTATTTGAATTTCCAAAACTACATATTTGAATTACTGAAAGCTAAATTTGTAAATAAAGAGGGGAAATGATCACTCAACCAAGTGGGAAAAATCCTAGATTCTTCTTGCACCCTGAGAAATTACTTATCTTGGTCATTTTCTTTTAACTCCCTAAGCTTGTTTCTGTATCTGTAAGAGAAATAATAAACATTGGCTCTTCTATTTCTTTTACAGGATAATATAGCCCATAGATAATTTGTCTACTGTAAATATTACACTAGCGTATGCTAGTCTTAAGGTAACAGTTGACTATCTTATACAGAGAAACATTCTTAGGTATTTGTTTTCTTGAATATGTGTGAATTGTTTTGGTCTTCTAAGTGGTGAAATGATCAGGTAGTGAAATAACCAGAAGTAAATATCAAAGTAAAAATTTACTATCACAACTTATTCATTGAAGCTTATCAGAATAACCACCAAGCATAAAGGGAAAAAAATGCTAACATTTGAAAATGCGACAGCTTGTAGGAGAATTCTTTTTTCTAACTGGAATTAATAGAGATGTAAAGCAACTGGAAACAAAAGCATGTCAAAGCTTTTCTTTTAAGGAGTACAAAAGACACATTGCTGGGATTAGACACCAAATCTAGTGAAGTGAATTTAGTGTTGAAAGAAGATTTCTGTTGAAGATGATTGCTTTTATTCAGATTCACATGACATTGTTTGCTTTATTTAGGCAATGAATTTCTCCCTCAGGAGTAATTTCCTGTAAAGTTATTTTTTATCAGTGGCAATTTATATCTATTAGGAAACGAAAACAATAGAGGTGCTTGGTTCTAGGTTTTCCCTGGAGTGATTCCCTCACAACCAGAGTCCCGTGGCTACACAGTCCTGAGCTGAGGAAGCTGGGAGGAGAGGGGAGGAAGAAGCCTTCCCTCTGCTGCCTGCCCCTCTTCATCTTCGCCTCTCTCCCCTATTCCCTGACAGCTCCTCATAGATTTTTGCCTCTCTGCCCCTTTCCCTGACAGCTCCTCACACATTAGGGCTAGGAATGGACATGAGAATGAAAATAAGAATTAAGTGAAGCCATCCATTTTTTTCTGAAGAGTCCCTCTTGTAAGGAAACATGGAAGAAGAAACATTTTGAGCACAGGGCCTAGAGCTCCTTGTCTATCTGACTCTCACTCTGCCCTCCTTCTCTCCCCTCAGTAAGTAGGGCATCCTGCTACAAATGGATTTCACCTTGTTTAGCAGCATTCAGAGAGGCAGCAGCACCTTTCCTTTCCTGTCTGCACTCTCACTTTCACAGCTGAAATCTGAGTCAAAGCGTCATGACAAAACAAAACACTGCATTTATCTGGGTATATTTAAGCAATACAAATATTTAAAGTTGCTAATGCCACATCAGTCAGAAAAATGTTCTATATAACGTTTCCAGAATGGAAAACATGTTATATTTCATTTTTGCATTGTTATGTATGTATCACACATGTGTAATATATGTGCCATTTATATTTATATAGTATTTTATATAATCATATGTAGATTATATATAACTACATCTTCAGATAAACGTATGAAGCTAATGTTAAAATGCAGTTATTCGATTCATACAGCAACAGTATTAACTAGTAATAACATCTGGTAAGGCTGTCTTTTATAAAATATAACTTTATATTGCAAAACCATCCAAGTCATTCTTGCATTATGCATATGAGGACTATGAGTGACAATGAAAGTTGTGGAAGAACAAAGTCTTTCACAGACTGAGAGCTAGAGCTTGCATTCCCAGTTCACTCCATGTCCATGTGTTTTACACAATATCGTACGCATCTTTGATTTCTTAGCCAATTGTTAAAATTATCACAAGATGTAATTTCAATTTAACTGCCTTAAGAAACACAACATCTTTTGTCAATGTCAGCCATGTGGATGAGTCACAGCCATTACTTGATCAGTTTGCTCTCTGTAAAAGCCTGAGAGGATGTTTTCTCTCTAGGTGACTCTCCTTAGGCACCCTCTACATGATCGATCACTTTCCTCTGTGGTCCCATCATCTCCTAGGTCAGAAAACTTGGGACACTACTGAATTACAGGATGTTATGGTGCAGGTTCTCTTATGTCCTGAGTCCTCCCTGACTTTGAAGGGCTAGAGCCATAATGTTGGCCATCCTTGTAGTCCTTCTTTTTCTCTAATGTTTTGGTCTGCAAACTTAAGTTATTAACCCTCAAGAAGAGAAGCTTAGTTGCTGAATTCATGCATCTACAATATTTGAATGGCAATGGAACACCTATCTCTGACAAAAGTAAACAAAAACGGGATATAAATGAAGGTCCATTTCATAGTGGAAAAATATATATATATATAATAGGATAGATACACAGCTACTTTCTCTTAGTTCAGTGAGAAGAAAGATTTATACTAATAGTGTTTTGTTTTGTCATGACACTTCGACTCAGATTTCAGCTGTGAAAGTGAGAGTGCAAAAACATATCATGTCTGATCTTGTACTATGAACAACTACTATAAAGACAATACACAATGTATTAATTATTGTAACTGTCCTATTAACCTGTTTCAAAACTGTCTCATTGCTATTTCTTTCTCAATAAAATTAATTTAAAAATTTGATTAAAAAATAGGACCAGCACAGGTACCTCTTATGAATGGATGGGTAAAGAAAAAAACAAGAATCCCAAGAGGTGAACGAACAGGTAACTGACCGAGTCCCCATCCTCCTGACTGCACTTCCTAGACATCTAGTGACCATACCACTTCCCCCTTGCTAACTCGTCATTCACTTCTCAGGCTTTTGGCATAAGCAATAGGCTCCATATTCTTCTTGGGCAACAGGACCCACTGCTCCTGCCATTCTTCTCACCGGGTGGGTCTCAGTGGATGGGTGTCACTACAAACCTCCTGATTTTCACTCATATTCTCCTTAACTCTCGCTAAGCATATAAACATCTGTGTTTTGAAATCACCTGGCTATGGTCTGGATGCCTACATAGCCCCAAATTGTCCATCCTGGAGGCAGAAGAATTCAATAGGGGATATCTGGGGGAGTGATTAGGCAAATGATATTGCCATCTACACCAAAGAGGCCATAGAACACTTTTTGGCCAGCTCACCATGTGAGAACACAGAGAAGATGCCATCTTTGAAGCAGAGAGCAAGCCCTCGCCGACGTCAGACCTGCTTCACCTTAATCTTGGATTTCCCAGGCTTCAGAACTGTAAACAACAAAACTTTATTTTTTTCTTATAAATTACAAAGTCTTAGGGATTTTGTGGTAAAGGAACCATTACTTACTGTATAACAGAGACAAAGGCACTATAAAGTCGTCAAGGCAAGATTCTGAGGTTCTCCCTGACGGAACAGTTTTCCCTGCCCACTCCACATTCCACTAGTCTTTAACTCACCTCATCCAAGGGCAGAATATTGACAGCCACCTGTGCACGACTAAGTTCTTCAGAGGATAATGATATTAAATTGGCATTTGCAAATAACAAACAGTGATTTTAAGTGAATATTTCTCCATTTATATAATAAAATATATTTTAATGTATTTTTCATTTTTTGCAATATATTCAGGAATTTTATACAAATATATGAAGTTACATGTTGGGAAAACTAAAAGCAATTAAACATAGAAGTATAACACTGGTTAATTTTGTTATTTTAGAAAATAGAAGAAATCAAATCCTAGCCACCAGACCAAACAGGCTCAGTACCCACTCCAGCTCTACAGTTGCCCCACTTTCCTCATGCCGAGGTCCTGCTTAACCTGTTTGAAACTGGTTGTTCTCATGTTCTCTATCAGTGGCTGGCTGCTGGTATTTGCCTGAGTAGCACACTTCATGGATTTATCTTGTAATTTGGAGTGTGTGAAACATTTAGCACAACATCTGGTACACCTGAGTACCCAGGAAACATATACTACATTTCCAAAGCCAAGCATTGAAAGAGAGCCTTTCAATCATATGGAAAGGATGCTAACAAAATAGTCCCCATGGCCTGTGATGAGTGAATAATTCAACAATTTGAAACGTATCTATACCATGGAATGCTATTTTGCAATAAAAAGAAATGAGCTATTGATACAACATGGACTTCAAGGGAATACTGCTTGATTTAAAAGCCCATTGTATAACTTTTCATGCCGTATGACTCCATTTATAGAGTATTACTGAAATAATAAGGAATAAATCAAAACAGATTAATGTTTGCCCGACTTTAAGGGAGAGCAGAGGGAGTAACTGGCTTTGATGTTTCAAAGGATAGCACATGGAAATCTTGCAGTGCCATTCACTGTATTGGGACAATGGTCGTGGCCATACAAATCCACAGGTGTGACAGATTTGCATGGAAATAATACATACACAATTAAGTACACGTTACGCTAATGAGATCTGGATAAATTCTATAATGTCCATGTCCCACTTGTGACATTTACCTTGTATTTGCTACCTTTAAGGAAACCAGGGTAAATGGTCCATGGGACAACTCTAACTTTTCCCATAACTACATATCAATCTATAATCTAAAAAGTTTTATAAATACACAATTATTAAAATAATTCTCAGGTCTCCTATAAATGAAATAATTCTGCCTTTATTTTTTTTCTTAGTCAGGATGGAAACTAAGAAGAAGTAGCCAAATAAAAATCTATTTGTAGAAATAAACATTAAAGTTATAGAAAATCCTCTCTACAATAATAGATTAAATTTGATAGACAAACTATTCACTTTGTGTACCAAGCTTCTTCTAAAAGAAAGGAGTAAAAGGAGACATGCATTGATGATGTGCTACCTCCTAAAGACAGGGAGTAGTTAGTTAGTAACGATTTTCCTAACTTCCAGTTACCAATTTCAAAAATAATTTATCTTGGGTTGCTGACTCTTCAGTCTAGGAATCTAGTGTCAGTTGGGAATATTTTTGCATACACGTATGTGTGCACATGTGCACACATGACACACACATACACACACACAAAAAAAAAGAAAAAGCACCGGAAAGTCAAAAGAAAAATGGGAGAAGGAAACAGACTCTGCTTGTAGACAGCTCTTTTCCCTTTCCCACTTGGCTAACTTGCAATGCTAGAAGTTTCTGCTTTGGTCCTCACTTCCTTCAAGTTGTTTACCAGAGTTCAAGCAGGGGCATGGATGCCACCAGGGGAGGAACTGCTGACAGCTGCTATTTACCTGAGTAGCATCTGTCAGCGAGAATCCACCTGTCCATGACCCGCAGTACTTCAGGAGGCCTGGCATTTGCCTCAGTGTTGTTTGCTGGACGATGGCTATTCCCTAGTTGCTGCTGCATTCTGTATTAGTACATCTTCACCTATTTGTTTACAAGCTTCCTATCTCACCAGTCTCTCTTTCGCTTGCCTCCCAGAAATTCTTGACTACAGTTATTACGACCGAATTATGTGATGAAGTCCTCAGAGCCTGACATGATGCCACACTAGAGAACATTCTAGGTATGGCATAGAAAAGCCTGAAGAAAGTGTGTAGCTGGAAAAAAACATTTTCCTGAACATTAACTTTCAATTAATGGAACTGAAATAATCTACTACAAGAGGACTTTAGAAAGTACTTGATTTAAAGATCTAACTGTAGATTGATACAACTGTAACATTCAATATTGTTAAAAGAAAAAAAAAATCCAGACATGAAAATAAAATATCCAAATTTTATTATGTAATCAACAAATATAAAATTACTTTGTCAAATTGCTGTAGAAATTTCTAGAAATCAAATTTTAAATTTCCTTGTTAATTGCAATAAAGTTAATTTCGAGAGCCAACACTAGAGAATGTGTTGGCTGTACTGCGTCCCAAATCCCCCTTCACCACTCACCTTACACAACCCCTTTCTGCTTGCTTATCTGCATTTCTTCTTGAAATGGTTTGGTTCTTAAATGTCTTCCAAAAGCCAATGATAAAGGTCTGGTGTGCAGGTGGGGGAGCTCTGAGGAGCTGGTGAAACCCTTAAAAGGTACAGACAGCATGCTCCGAGGGAGTTAGGATATTGGGACCACATTTTCGAAGGGGTATCTACAGCCCATCTTTTGCTTTCTCTCTTTGCTTCCTGACACCCATGAAGCAGGCAGCTTTTGTCCACCACAGCCTCTCTAAGATGGTGTTCTGCCTCACCACAGATTCACAGAGACTGGGCCTAGCAACCATGAACCAAAACGATGAATCCAACCAACCTGCTCCTCTTGTGTCAGTTTTATCACAGCAATGAAGATACTGCTCTTGGCGAAAGAAAGACTTACAAAATAGACCCAAATTTATGTGACCCTCTTCAGATACATGAATAAATGAAACTGAGCACATTACCTTTAAGAAAAGGATTTTATTTTTAATAGATATTTAATTATCCTATAGGTATTGAATTTCTACTTCAAGCACATTTGGGAATAATTTGTCTCACTTAAAAATAGAAGAGTAAAATTTCTTTAGCTTGACCTTAGCCTTTATTTTCTTAATGGTTATAAACCCTTGCAAGGTAAATATTACCTCAAGGAAATCAAAGTCAATCAACTTGTAAACAGCAGTGGTGCTAAATATTAAGTTTTGATTTTTTTCAACACTTAAACGTTCTCTACAAATGCTTCCATCAGCTACCGTAACATTCTCAGAAAAGGAATGCACCTTGTAAATCATCTTTGTGCATACATATCTGAATTCTCCATCATACAAAGCTTCTGTACATTTTTGTAGTTTCTTCCATTTTATGAATTATTCATATATGCATTTCTTTTCTGCCTCAAAGTGAACACACTCTCACACTCTTTTTGAAGGCAGGGACTTGACCTATTGACTTTTGTATCATCCACGGTGTCTTGCAAAGGACATAAAGCAACATTCAAGCACTATAAAGCAAGGAAACCAACATCAGTTCTCTTACTCATTGCTCATTATATATATATATATATATATATATATATATATATATATATACAATATTTTCATAGAGAAATAAAATAATACTTCAAAATGGAAAAGTATTTTAAATATGAAACAAAAATATGCCTACACAATTTTATTTCTCTTTTTTGACCAGGGAGGCCTTCTAATATCTTATTTTTTTTTGGCAGAACAGGGGATTAGCTCAGACCCTTGCACTTGCCAGGGAAGCGCTTATTCCACTGAGCCATCTCCCTGGCCCCTAATATCTTAGAAATCTATTTTTATTGTCTTAGCTAGTTACACGTAGCAGAGAAGTTACAGTTGCTTGGGCTTTTTTTCCTTAAATAGGACCACTGCAGTTATTCTGCTAGGCATTTGGAAGGACTCTGGGGATATTGCTGAGTTAATCCTTGGTCAATAACGACTCCTACACAATAATGAGGCCGCCCAGCTGCCAGGCTGGCATGAAGAAGTAACCCGTGACCTCAGTCGGGTAGTTTTCTAATGCACGTTGCCATCTTGGACTGATTTCCCAATGACAGAATCCCTACAGCTGCTTTAAAAGCTTTTTGCTTTTTATTTTGCCAAAGCTTCTTTAAACATTGCCTATGCGCACTGAAGCTTTTTCAAACAAATCGTAGCTTTTTATATCTCGAAAGCAGCTGTGCAGACTTTACATTTTCACATAGGGAATAAAAGATGGCGGCTATAAAGTGTATCTTATGGGAGTCTTTGTACTTACAAATTAAATGTCTTAATAAGTTTATTCATGTAAACAAAATAATGAGGAATGATAAAACCATCAAAAATAATTTACTATCTTCACCAGTTTAATTAAACCAATGGATTCTCTCTGCTCCAGTGGGGAAGAAAAAGTGAAAATAACACTAATGCTTCAAAGTCTCACATGTTAGAAAACTGTACTTATGTTTCTAATTTATGTCTTCGGCACAATTGTAATGGATCGGATTGACTAAATAACTATATAATTCTACCAAGCTTTCCTAAGTATTCCAGGCCAAGTTTGAAATAGCAAATTACCGCATGCACAAAAGATAACAAGCAAGTTTGCTAAAATTATGACCTACATCTTGGTAGTAAGTTCTTCCTTTATAGTTCAACTTCTTACTAACTGAAATTGAATTTTGATTATTCAATTTTAGAAAATATGATTCTAAGAAAACATTATTTCTAAGAAAACTTGCTACTTTGCCGGATATTTAATTGTACAACACATAATAAATCTCCTTCTCTTGCTGGCCATGACTGTGCACCCTTGTAATACTGGTATTCAGAGGTTAAGGTAGGAGAAGTACCATGAGTTTGAGAACAGTGTAGGATGTCTCAAAAACTAGAAATACAAAGAAAGAGAGGGAAACAGAGAGATAGAGAGAGAGAGAGAGAGAGAAGGGGGACCAAATCCTAATGCCTAGGATGCCTAGAAACACATTTTTATGTCAATGAATAAAAAAGACTGAAACTTTACTGATTTAAAATTAATAAATGCTGTATATATATTTATATGGTGAGCTTAAATGCTTTTAATGCTTGTATGTGTATTGTGAAAGTGCTATGAGAGTCTAAGCATAGAAAGGAATAATTCTTATATTTAGTTCTACAACTATCCCATCATCAAGCTAATATTAATATGTTTCATCAATAATTGACCATTAAATAATATCACTCTGGTAAGTATAGAAAACGCTTCATGACATATATGTTCCAAAAATATACACTTTTGAATTGGTAAAACAATATAGAAAATTTCATATAAAAACAGCACTCTTCACTGACCATAGTACAAGTAGAATCTTATTTGCCTGTCAATTCTAGATACATTGCAGAGCTACTAAATATATTGTTACCTTTTACTTGTTATTACACAAAAGTAGATATTTTGTGTCCAAAGGACACTAAATGAACTCTTGTGAACATTTATTAAATGATTAAATATATAAATTATTGAATAAAAATACAAATACCTAACAAAGGCTGAGTGGAATTTACCTGAACTTTTTTTATTTTACTCTGTCTAGAAAGGTGATTTCTAAACTCTTGACACTAAGAACAAACTTTCAGAGATCATGTGGTTAAAATTTCCTTTTCTCTTCAAAAAGTACAAATACTATAAATAACATCCTATGCTCCTCTACAAATACCATAAATGTATTTTTAATTTTTTCAATTTTTTTTTTTTTGTATTTTGCACAGGGTCTCACTACACAGCTCAAACTCACAGTGATCCTTACCATTTTAATTTTAAATCAGTAAAGTTTCACTGAATATTTCTTTTTTTATATTAAAGAAATCTTTTCCACTAAGAGGATTTTGAATTCCTTCTACAGGTTTTCATACACATCTCTTCCATGATATTGTAAGTTCACTTTACATGTTATTACATTTAACATACAATGAATCTTTACATATCTTTATCACATATTACATAATATTTATATACTGTCATGTTTACAAAATAACAAATAAAGTAACAAAATAGAACAAGCAGGCATAAGTAGATTAGCAGAAAATGAAGGCCACAAAAGCAAGAGTCCCCTTGATACAGGGAGAAAAACTGATCTCATATAGGTGACCTCCAAATGACACAGGGAACCTCCAAATGATATAGGGAAAATGATCTCCCAACCTGAGCTGGACAAGTTTGTGTTCTCTAAATCCGAAGAATGAATTTTAGGAATAAATGGAGGTTATGAGCAGAATATATTTATTGAGGGAAAGAAAGCTCCTGTCTGAGAGAAGGACAGAAGGGGGGCCTGAGTGGGTGGTCCCCAGGAAGCTGTCTCTTCCAAGGATTTTTATAGTGTAAAACCATGTGGGGCAAAGGTGGAGAAAATGGGAACTCACTTGGGTGGATGTGGGGTGAGACAAAACTATGGTCAACCAATGGGATTACGAGCACCATTGTTCAGGTAAAATTGATTAAGTCCAGGACCAAATGAGGAAGTGAGTCATGTAGCAAGAGGGCATGAATATAGAATAGGGCTTTATGAGGTAGCCATCCAGTAGTGGTCAGATTAACAATTTTTCAGTCTCCCTCGGGGTGATGGTCAATCTCAGATGCCATTTGTTAGGGAGGTTGACATTTGTTTGATCTTTGGTCTTTAGGTCTGGCCCATGGTGGGAGCATCCATCCCTCCCATAGTTGCAAAATATCTGGTCTTCTATGGTATCTCTTTCAAGGGCCTCGCCCTGTCTGCCTACCTAAAGCATTTCTATCTAACTCGGCTGCTTACAATACCCTTGAGCACTCTCCAGCCTATGGTTGGTACGGAAGAGTTGGCTGACCAGGGCTGAGCCCCACCTCCCACACCTCCACACCTTGTGTCCTCATTTCACAAGGTGAGCGGCTTTTCTGTCTCACAGATAAGCATGACCTCATAAGCACGTGGGCAGAATTAAATGAGTAAATGCATGCAAAACCCTGGCACTGGTATAAGCAGTCACTAAGTACCAGCCATTACTAGTGTTACAGAGAGTATATATTTTTGGAAAATACGCAGTGTTACTAAATTGCATATTCTTTTCTGAATTTCATTTTCCCTAAAGTTGATTTTTTGCATTAAATATTTTCCTTTCTAAATTTAATATAAAAAGAATTAAAATTCAATACACATGTACTGATTCCATATGTTGATTCATTATATACTGATTCATTATGTATTGCAAACTAGCACTAATAAAAATTTCATATAGATTGTTCTTTTGATTCTAATTCTTATTCTAGTATTAGTATAGGCAAGTTTTGGGGGTTCAGATGAAACAACCATACTTGAAGAGCTTTCTCTTGAACAGGAGAGCTATGTATTCCAAATGACAAGACAACCACATAGATGTCATTTCATTTGCTACTTCTTCCTTCTTGTCCTCTTTTGCCCTCATTTCAGTCCCCTTCTTTGCTGGCTCTTCATATACACATAAAGCCTCATTATAAAGCAATCTTGCTTCTAAAACTTGTCACTAAAATACCAAAATTAAGTTACATTTCCCATGATGTTTGCATTTTAAAAGGCTTCTCCATAATAGTTGCTTTTAATATAATGTGTAATAGTGAAATTTCAATCACCATGGTATCCACTGTATGATAAAGGGAGATGATCTCAAAGTATTTGGGAGTACACATTTTACAAAAGGCAGGAAAGCTGAACTTGAAAATGATGGCCTCATAAGTCTAATATCAACAGTAAAATAATAAAACAGCCCCAATGAGGTGAAATTTATCAAAATCTAGAGGATGATGGAATCCCGAGCAATAAGCAGCATGGGCTTATAGAGAGCAAATCATACCTGACATAATCAATAGTTCTTTTCAGCAAACTGACAAAATTAGAGGATGAAGGGAATCAGGTAAATGTTCCCTATTTGCACTATCACAATGCATTGAAAGGGGTCTCAGCAAATTCTAAATTCAACTGTAGATAAATTGACTTAGCCATGTATGCCTTCTAAAAACGATCTGAAAGATAGGTAAAATGTCACATGTAATGATAATGCAGCCTGTTGTAGGATAAAGCTCATTTACAGTATTTCCTAAGCTGAGAAAAGGCAAAAGTGTATCAGAGTTCTGTATAACGTGGCTAGTAAATAACACATCACATAGAACACAATTGATTGAAAAATACAATAGCTAAAATGAAGGAATCCTAAATGAGAGAGGGCTCTGTAATAACCATATCTTTACTAAATAAAACAGACTGGAGTCAGAGGAAATGTCCTTAGGACGGGGTTGCAGTCGCTCTTCACTATCTCTAACCGCATTCTTCTATAAATCACTTAACTAGGTAGAATTATTTTCCCCAGCCTAATTTGAGGTTAAGGGTGATACAGAAAATAATCTGATCGTGTCTGCTGGATGCTTTGGGTATCAGAGCTGAATTTGAGGGCTAAATCTAACTGTTAACCTTTTATCAACTCTGGCACCTCTATTCTTAGGTACAAATGTAATTGCAGCTTGGGTTTAGAGATGTTGTCTTAACCCATGGAATGGTCAGGCCAGAAAACAATTACAGGGAAATGAAATAAGACCAATATTACAAGTGAATAGAAAGTTCTAGAAAGCCTTAAATAAATAAAGTATTGTCACAAGGAATTGGGTAAACTTTCAAGAGGTGACATTTGGTTTGACTCTTAAAGATCAAGCATTGAAAAGGAGGTCACTGGGCAGTACGGAATTTAAAGAAATAGGAGACAACTCTCCTCACAGAGTAAAGAAAATTAGTTGTGTATAGTTTAGCTCAGAATGTTGCTTGGAAAACTACATGAAATAGCCTACAAAAGGGCTGGCCAAATTGCAGAGCAGATTAAAGCACCTGCAAGCAGGCACAGGGGCCGGGGGTTCGATTCCTGGGACCTGTCATTCCAGCCCCACCCCCAGTGCATGCTGAGAAGACAATTGAGACTGGGCATGGTAGCATACACCTGTAATCCCAGCTCTTGAGAATTTGTAAGCAGGAGAATCACTATGAGTCCAAACTGTGTAGTGAGACCCTGAACACACACGTGCACACACATACAGAGAAAGAGAGAGAGAGAGAGAGAGAGAGAGAGAGAGAGAGAAATAGCCCACATGATAGAATCTTATAAAATATTTATAAATAAAAAATTATAATTACACTATGATTAGTGAAAAGTTGTTTTGAAATAAAATTACCTACTAAAAAAATAACTAGGTAAAACTTTAAGCCAGTGGCTTAACTTTCTCCTAAAGACAGTGCATTGGCATGATAGGGCTTTAACCATTCCTCATGGTGGGTAGAATAGGAAGATGCCTCACGCACAGAACAAGCGCTGTTGTTGAGGGTACACGTACTCCCAAACAGAGCATGACTCACACGCGTGGGATCCGAAGCCTCCCCCAGATCAGCAATTCACGGGCAGCAGCTGTCACTCTCCTCCTCTGCAGTTATGCTCCCTGAGAGGAGAGGGTAGTGTGTTCCTGTCACAGGGAAGGCATGTGATCACCTTAGACCCCTTCCTTCTGTGTCCTGATCTGTAGTATCTCATCATTTTCTTGTCCTCATCTTTTCATTCCTTTTATTTTGGTGCCAAGAAAACCTGCCTCTTTGCACGGGTAATTCAAGGGTTCCTGGCCAGGGTCTTCCAATTGCCCAGTGAGATCTTTCTACCCTTGAGTCTATCCACTAGACAAATTTGGCTTAGAAAAAGTACAGATCTTTGTCTTGCTGCTCTGATTCAAAATTCACAGCACGTCTACAAATTTCATCTGCATGAAAAATCATGTCTGATATTTTGCTTGAAGTGCAGATTCCAAGCTGTTCTTTCCCATCCTGATTCAGTGGTGGCAGAAAACTGAGATCTTTGTTTTTTAGCAAACAAAATTTGATATTAGGTTTTTTCAGTGTTTTTTGCGTGTGTGTGTGTGTGTGTGTGTGTGTGTGTGTGTGTGTGTGTGTGTGTGGTGTGTGTTTCTGTAGAGGACAGGGTGTACAGAGTCTCATTACTTAGATTGGTCTCATAGTGATTCTATTTCCAGCCTCCCAAGTGCTGGGATTAAAGGGTGTGCATCACCACTCCCAGTCTCACTCTCTAGCTCAGCACACCCCTCAGGCCAGGCTGGCACAGCATTCCAGGGATCAAACCCTGGCTGGTGAGCTCTGCCTAAGCAGGTGCTTTAGTTTGCTTAACTATCAGGCCAGCCCTGGAATTAGTTTTATCACTAGGATCTTGAAGGCAGTTCTGGCATAGATATAAGTTCTCAGAGTCTATACCTAAGATTTAAATATTTGTCACCAAGTGTTATTTTATTGGGCATGACTATCTTTTGTGTGTATGTGTGTGTCTTAGTTACTTATCTCTTGTTGCTGGCACAAAATACCCAACACCCAAAATGAAGGAAGGAAAGGTTTACTTAACTCACAGTTACTGCAGGTTTCAGCCCATCCTCGGCTGGATCCAAGGCAGAATGGCACATGGCAAAAAGCATCAGTTCATGGTGGCAGAACAACAACAATGCAACAAAGAGCAATGGCTAAAGAAAGTCTGTCTCTCTGTCTGTCTGTTATATTACATTCAGGCTTTCTGCCCCAGGCTGGGGGAAGTACTCACACTCATAATCCCAGCAGTACTAAGACCCATAATCCCAGCCTTGGATCACACATAATCTCAGTGGATCATGAGTTAATCATAAACTCTAGAAGCCCCCACCCCATGACTACATGAGGCTTTGGGGGGACAACTAGACATAAACCATAACAGTGTATGTGTCTTTTTGTGACACACTTTCACTATGCAGTTCCTGGTGGCCTTCAACTTTGTATTTCAGATGGGCCTCAAACTCAGAGATCCTCCTGTGTTCTGGGATTACAGGTGTGTACTACCATGTGTGACCTGGGTGCAATTACTAAAACTAGGACAAAATACACAATTCATGGTACACAGATTGCATACCTATCAACTTATCTATTTGAGAAGATAGTAAATAAAGTACCACCTAAGATATCCTTCTGGTCCCTATGAAGGCAATAACCAATGAAAGGATATTTATTGAAACAGTACCTAGTGAAAAATGAATAAGTAGAAAAGTTACATTTAATGTAGTCATGGTCACAAGAGGCTTAATTAATTGTTCTAGAATTTCAAATTTAAAGTATACAAAAAAGTCACTTTTCCTAAGGAGAATTAAATCAAGAGACAGTAACTACATTGGTCCCTTTTCTGAGGGGGCATGAGATCAGTAGTGGTGGGCAATTCATTTCTTCCCTTACAAGGCCCTGCTTACCACTCTTGTTCTGGAGCCTGGGACCTGTCTTCTGAGAGCCGTGAAGTAATTGAGAGCAATTATATCAGTTGTGACCAGGGAGCAGCCAGGAGAAACACACTGAGACCATGAGGTGTGCTTCCTAGAAGAGTTTACATTCCCCAAGCTTAGCTGCAAGAGTCATGAATTTGACATGACTCATAGGGAGAACACAGTAGGTAACTGCATTTAAGCGAACACTTCGGTTACCCACTATTGTAGTAAGAAACTGCTCGAAGGGAAGGAACAGCTAGGATGAGGTAAAGGAGAAAGGAAAGAAAGAAAATAAATGTACATGTATATAATACACAGCATAGCATGGACAATTATACTGCTGATTTCTACTGGTCTATTGAAAGGAACAGTTAATGCTTAATTATTTTTCTTTTTAATTTTTTGACCAATTTTGCATGCTTATATATAGTAATCTGAACAACTAATTTGAAGACAATAATACACAATGTAACAACCATTGTTGAATTCCTATAACTGTGTTGAGTGAAATTCTGTATTGTTTCTAAATTTTATGTTTTATTCTCTTTCATTTTTTAATGTTTTTAGTACAGAGACTACAGGGTCTCACTACACACATTGGACTTATAGCATTCCTATAGGTTTCAGCCTCCTAAGCACTGGGATTACAGGTGCACGCCACCTTAGGAGATGATACCTCAGTCTCAGTTGCCCTCTCAGAGCTCTCCAAGGGCAGGACTGGAAGGGCACACTGGGGATCGAACCCCAGGCCCTGTGCTTGCCTAAGCAGGCCCTTTAGTCCACTGAACTATCTGACCTACCCTTCTGTTTAATATTTTTTAATTGAAATTTAATTTAAGAAAAAAAGACCTAGACCCTGAAGCTCAGTGTTATAGCAAAATAAGCAGAAAGCTGGTAGTTCCTAAACCTAAAACCAAAACTTAAATTAAGGAAATTCTTCATGTCTAATTTTTTAAATTGATAAATGTGGTATACATTTATTATGAACATTACATTGTTTTGAAATATGAAGCTCACCTGTTTTTTTGTTTGTTTGTTTGTTTTTGGCAGAACCAGGGATTGAACTCAGACCCTTGTACTTGCCGGGGAAGTGCTTATTTCACTGAGCCATCTCCCCAGCCCCTTGCAGCTCACCTATTTTGGTCCATTGTTCTCATGTTACTTGCTTTCTTGCTTTGAGTTGAGTTCTTTATATATTTTGTATTTCATCCACCTAGCAGGTGTATGCTTTGCAAATATTTTCTACCATTCCATAAGTTATACTGCGGTATGGGTGTGCTACTCTTCCAGGGCTCATGGCTTGGGCTTTTGATCCCCAGTGCACCGGGATTCAGGATGGGAGGGGCTGTCATTGCAGCAATGGATGAACCCAAGTTCCTAGCTCCACTAGCTCCTTAGGAGATGAGACCTCAGAATTGAAACAGATCTCTCCAGGTGCAGCACTGAAGGGTCAGCGCTGCCCCGGCTCAGGGTTGTCCCCAGGCTGTTCTCTGGGTCTCTCCTTCCCAACCACAATGAGGTGAGTCCCCCTTCTCCTCTCCATCCACCCCTCAGATGCTTCTGCTCACTGCAGGCCCAGAATCAATCATGCTGGCAGGTCATGGGCTGAAACCTTTGAAGGTGAGACCAAACTAGGTTATTCTTTCTTTAATTTCTTATGTTCATATTTGTAAATATTTGCTTTTCTTGAAAATAGGAAATAATATAAGATAAAATTGAGACATAATTCCAATATGTATTTAAATAATCCTTATTTTTTATCTTAAATTTGATAAGATATAAAGAAAATACTTTCAGATTGGAATCAAAGGAATTAGACTCTAGTACCACCAAACACTTAAAACCTGGGTCAGTGGTATACGTCTTATGAACAATAATTCTATGTAAATTAAAAATAGTAATTATTGCAGTACCAACCAGAAATGAACAACTGAAGCAAACAAAAATATGCTATCTTATCACCCATGGCATTTTACAACTTGACAAATGTACAGTTCAACTCTCAGTTTTTGATAGAGATGTTATAAGTGAAAATTCCATTTTATATTAAATCTTATTTTACTCATTACTCATTAGGTGTTCTGCCAAGTTGATCTCTTTCAAAATATTCATCCAACACCTAAATCTAAAAAAAAATCATGTCAAAATGATGGAATCGAATGTGTATTTTATAAATTTTTCTTCAGCTCTCAGACTTCTCCCTCAGTCTTAGCACCTCTTTTATTAGAACTGTTAACAAGTCTGAGCATTGTCTAATTTCAATTTCTACCACAGCTAATGCACAATGAAGGAATCAAATGGGATGGCAATTTAGAGAGGAAGTAAACAAGAGGAAAAATTGAATAGAGACAACAAATTGAAAAATCAGCTAAGAAAGTAATCTGGAGCTAACTTTCTGTTCATTTCCTTTATACTGTATTCTATTAGACATATTTTAGATCCTGATGGAATTGTCCAGTGTAGTCACAATCTTTGAAAATTATTATAGTTGAAGCTAACATGTTCACACATAATGTAGTTTTTATTTGCTTGTTTTGTTTTTGCGGTACTAGGGATTGAACTCAGGACCCTGCACTTTCCAGGCAAGTGCTTATTCTGCTGAGCTATCTCCACAGGCCCAGATAATGTAACAGGTGAATACTGTCACTTCCTAATTCAGCTTTTTTGATTTATTTTTTTATTTATCACTATGCAGCTCTGACTCATGGTGATCCTCCTGTCTCAGCATCCCCAGTGCTGGAATTACAGGCATGCTCCACCATGTGGGGTTTCAAAGCTAACAGTGTCTCTGGGGTTCTCAGGCCCGCTCAGTATGTGGTACCAGGGATCAAACTTAGGACCTTGAGCATGCCAGGTAGAGGCTTATGCTGCCAAACTATCTCCCCAACCCCTAATTCGGCTATTATGTGAAGGAATCACCAATCTGAAAGAGGTTAGTTGAGGAATTTGATGTCACCTTATGCGATTTGAGCTGACTTTGGAAGACACTGATGCCTAGTTTCTTGACAGTTCAGTACCATGGCATAAGACATTCTTTACTTTTCATTTTTCAAGCAGGACCAGCTGAAACACTGCTGAACAAATCACGGCTGGCCTCCTGCTGCATTTGTGACGTCATATTCCATTCCCAGTCGGTTAGCATAAGCCTTGATTAAACAACAGGTATTGGGATGCAAGCACGTGGTGTGGTGAGGGGTTTTGACCTCTCTTACAAATACAAGATTACCTTCACACGCAGTTCAAATATCATTATTAAATAACTTGTAAGGGAAACATGGTAGAATTTTCTAAAGGAATTAGGTAAGAAATGACAGGGGCTGAAGAAAGAATCTCATGAAAAAAAAAATGCTCACTTATCCCACTGAGGCTAAAGTAACTACGAATCATTTTAATTAATCTGCCATAAAATGTCACAGCCTAAATAAATTCAAAGGATTTCAATTCAATCCATAGAGCATCACAAATACCACTATGAACTAGAGCCAATCCTATTGCCTTAAATCTTGAAGACATGCAGATAAGAAGACAGGTGTATGCATAGAAGAATAAAGTATAGTGAAAACCAATTACAGCAAAGTCATTTTTCTTCCATAGGAAGAAATGTATTATGAAAAGAAAAATTACTACAACAAAAAAGCCTGTGATTTCCCTAATAATTGAAGTATCTACATTCCCAATGAAATGAATTTCATTCAAGGTGAATTACAAATAAATTGTCCAGCTAGCCAGGACTATGATAGCTCTACCAAGAGCCACAATCACAGCACCTGAACTGAAAGATACATTCACCACCTCATGTCCTAAATAATCAGCTGTAATTAATGGGGCAGTTATAATTAATATGATGTTTTCATATCTAGGATTAAATGTGCAGATGGTGACAAAAATGTAGGGTACATCTGGCTTCAAATAAAAGGCAGAACAGGTTCTCTTGCTTGATTTGTTACTTAAATATTTGACAGAGTATAAAGATATAATATGTAATTTTGTAGCTGAACATTGCCACCCAGCTAATCCCACTGCGGATACCTTTATATTTCAGATCCATGGTTTTCCTTCTACCCTCATCAGATTGTTGATGGTGGCAGCTGCACATGTAAGCACAGCAAAGATATATTATTAGCAAAAATCCGGCTTATTATTTAATTATCAATGGCTGGTTGAACTGTCAGAGTAGGATAAGTATGGCTTTCATAAGTACGCAGAAGTTTGCAGAATGTTCTAAAATAGTAATGTCACAAAACAAAGCATTTCTGGAATTATTTATTTATTTGTTCTGGTATTTGTTAAATTATGCCTGTTGTTTCTATTGCACAGCCTAAGTTCCTTTGGTGTCAGATGGACTTTAGGCTATTAATATGTCAGGGATACACAAATACTATGTTTAAAATAAAAAAGATGAAGAAAGCTGTTTCTTAATAAAAACAACACTTTAGGTAGTACATGTATAAATAATGGTTTATGATCATTACTGTGAACTTGAAATGATTTGTACAGCCTTGGGAAAGTTCTTTAACTTCTCCAGCTTTCAGTGCCAGTGACCATGAAAACATTTCAAAATAGTTTGTGATAAGTAAATATGTTATAGTCTAGTATAGTTGCTGACACCCGATGGCACATTCGTTGTTAGTGTCAGTCTTTCTGCTTTCAGAAAACATCATTTCTTCCCTGTTTGCCTTCTTACTTGTCTACTCCTACTTTCTATTCTTCCCTTGCAATAAAATTTAAAGATCTCTAATGAAAGTGAAAGAAATTCAGGCCTGCTCCCCCGCCGCACCCCTCCATCCCTCTGTCCCGAACGCTGTTGTGGTGTGCTGCATCTGCTCCTCACCTGCCCGTCTCCTTTTGGGCAGAAACTGCGAGGTGAACCGTGTGCATCTTCATCCTGATACCTTCATACAATCATGCCGAAGTAAGTATTGGTTGAACAAGTTAATACGGAGAACACAAAGTATGATCCTTGTCTTTTTTATTAAGACAAAATATAGATATAAAAACATTTATTTATATAACTCTAGGTAAATTAGAAAACGCTTCTACGCATGTACATCATTTATTCACTTTGTATACCAGACCTGGGGTACATGGAGAAGGGAAAAGAAAGAAGTAAAAGCCCTGTGTTTGAGATCTTGTCATGAGGGGCCACCCAAGAGCTCCAAGTGCTAATCTCCTTGAGCCTCATTAGGTTCATTTTCAAGCATGATATAGTATCTATTTTTCCTCTTTGACGAGGTTGTTTTGACAATCAAATGAGAATGTGTGTTAAAGTGCATTGGATGAGGCTGGGGAATTAGCTCAGTGATATCACAGCACCACCTGGCAAATGTCAGGTCCTGAGTTCAGTTCTTAGTACCACCCTCCAAGAAAACACGTTGGAAATGCAAAAACTTATGTGGGGGAAGAGCATAGAAATCCTTCTCAAAGAACAAATAGATCATAAATAATTAGTTGCTAGATATCATTTTCACTCAACAGAAATCTTATGACTTAAAGGCTGCATAGTGTAGAGGGACTGGTAGCTTAGATTGACGTATGGGTTGAGAGAAGAGAACCCAAAGGAAGTTAGAGTGCATCAGAGCACTGAAGTAGACAAGAACTCGGATATGAGACATGTGGGGAGGGGAGGGGCCAGGCAGGAGCACTGAACAAAATCTCAAAGGTTAGTATAAGAAGATTATTTGATCATCCTTGCTGGAATAGGTCATTGATGTTTAAGAATAATGGGAAATGAACTTAGAGAACTAAAGGGATTTGAGTGTAGAAGATTTGAATGTCAGGCTAAGTTTCAGCATTTTCTGTGGATAATAATATATTTTACTGAGAAAAAAAGATATTTCATACAACTAAAAGTGGTGTTATAAAGGAAATGGAATTTAAAAAGAATAAATGAAGTTATGTTCATTGGATTAGAGATGGGCAACTATATCGATGTGTTTGTTGAAAAAAATCTTTATTGTTACAACAAAATAATGGAAAGGAAGAAGGGGAGGAGGAGAAAAGCTTTTCTGGCCCAGTCAAAAGTGAAAAGCTTAAAGAGTAAAGACTAAAAGTGGAAGGAATAGTTATGAATTCAACATTGTAAGTAAGAAGTTTGATGCTAGAAGCAAAGCAGATACATAGTTTGAGTGTGGCTCCAGGATGCAAAGGTATGGAAGGCCTGGCCAGATGTATGCCAAAAGTCCATGAGGCATACATGTGAGCCATCCTCAGCAAGAGGATTATGGTACTAAACCTTTGTTGGATGGGATAAATAAGCATGGAGATGACAAAAATGAAGATAAACAGTTATGGAGGATAGCACTTTGGACATAGCAACATTGCATTTATATTTAAATGGTTTGATCATAGCAATATTATACATGATTTGAAAACTAAATATATAGGTTTATCCATACAGATAATATATGATAAGTATAGTGAAGGAGAAATGTAAGTAAGATAGTCTTTTGTTCTATCAAGTCTAAATTCATTGCTGAAGAATGGTTAGATGACTAATTGGAAAAATAAGAAGCCAAATAATTCTCCCCCAAAAGCCCTTGGGAGAAGGTATTGATTAGACTATAGAACATCCAGGAAGTTAAATAACCATCTTGCAAATGTATACCGGGGGGAGAGGGAGACAGAGAGAGGGAAAAAAGAGAGATAGAGAGAGAGACTGAGAGACAGAGAGAGAGAATGATTAAGGTTTTATATATCAAGGCTGGATGATGGAACTCAGATGTTTGTTCAGAAATTATTCTTAATGTTTCCTTGAGGATGTTTTTAGATGACAGTAACATTACAATCAATGGACTTGGAGAAAAAACAGACTGCCCTCCATATGATCCTCATCCAATAAGTTAAAGGCCTAAACAGAACTGAACACTGCACCCACAAGTAACGGTGATTTAAAGACCCAAAGCAGATGGCCTTCAGACTTGAATTGCAACATTGCAGTGCCTCCCTATGGTTCTCGTATTGCAGCCCACATGGAACTTGCCACTTTGTACTTGTCAGTCGCCACAGTTGCATGCTACTGGTTCTCCATCTAGAGAACCCAAAAAGAGATCAAAACACATACAAGAACAACCTACAACCAATAATTAATATGAGATGAGTATAAAAACTGAGTGAAGGGTATGTATGGAAACATCCAACAATTTAGTCAGTCCACAAAACTGAATATTTGGGAACTGAAATTGACTCCAACACCAGAAATTTATTATGTTGCATGTATAGCATAAATTAGACAGAAAGCAAAAAATATTATTTCATTTATGTTGCTTGTTATCAGTCCCAGAAAAGCACCACAGAGAAAAAAAGAGGTATTTAATTTTGGAGCAATGTACATTTAAATGTTTGGTAACTCCCCTTCTATTTTCAGACAAAATATATATATACAAACAAGTATTTGAAATATAATTGATAAAATGCAAAATTTCCTAATACTATATTTGAGAAAACACTTAATTTTAGGCATATTTATCCATAAATACATTCCAACATATTTGTAAATTTTCTCATAAATTGTAAAACACAGACATAAATGAAATGAGTAGTGTGTGAAGATATTAATCATTTTATTGAACAATTATAATCTCTTCAAGGGCTGGTCAAATAGTTCAGCAGATTAAAGCACCTGCAAGCAGGCGCAAGACCAGGGGTTCAATCCCCATGCCTGCCGTGCTGGCCCTGCCCTGGAGGCACTCTGAGACAGCATTTGAGACTAGGCAAGGTGGCACATGCCTGAAATCCCAGCTCTTGGTAGGTTGCAAACAGGTGGGTCACTACAAGTTCAATCCAGCAGTGAGATCCTGAACACCCTATAGACCCTTCCCTAGAATAGAAAAAAAAAAATATTCTGGCATTAGAATTCCTGTCATATCTCTTGTGTATCTTAGGGAGATCTCATTGATTTGAAGTCACTTCAGTCATAAAAAGATAGGGTAATTTAAAACTCTAGTTTCACATTTCACTTTCCCCCCATATGGACTGAGTGGATTGGAGTGGAGAGTGACAATGACCTGCTACTTATGTCTCCTAGTGTACTTTCTAGTTTCATCTTTTAAACTGGAGGCATAGGAGCATGAGGCAGAAAAGGCAACGGTCTCTTCTGGAGGCCCCACTACTCTGCTGGCTGTCGCTGTCCACCTGCTAGTGCTGACCAGTCCCTGATACCGTCAACATACCACCGCCTGTGTTCTCAACATACCTACTTATGCTGCACATCCCTCAAGGAGCTGAGGAAGATATAACATGAAGGTTTTCTTAGCTCTTTTATCCGCTGAATAAGCAGCATTCTATGATGTGACACATGCTAATCTTCCATTCTTATGGGGAGCTTCTAAGTCTATGGATGGTTCAGTTGAAAATTTTGGGGCTTAGTTAAGTAGTGCTGTGGTCTGACTGTCGCCTAAATGTCAGATGTCAAAACTTAATTGCCAACTGATAGTATTAAGGGGTGAGTCCTTCAAGAAAGAACCATGTCAGAATTTCAGAAGTGTGCAGCTCTTATAGATGGGGTTAAGGTATCGCTGCACAAGAAACTACATAAACGTACAATTCTATTTGGGGAGGCATGCTGAATTCAGAGCCTTCACACTGAGCTACACACACACCCCTTTTTAAATTTATTTTAGATTCTTTTTAAACAAACATGTTAATCTCATAAATCTAGACACAGCTATAGATTTTCTACTAGTATCCACAAGGATCAGTCGCTCTCCACTATGGTCACTCTTGCACCTGAATTCAGCAGTCAGGTCGGATGGCTCTGATTTGCCATGGTCCCAGGTCAAAGACCCACTCTTCTCTACAATCTCTCCATGTGCAGGATAACTGGGGTGTGCTCTCCTGAAAATGATGAGCCTCCAAAGGGAGAGAGTAACTATTCAAAGCAATTTAATGCATAGATGTTGAACTGGAAAGGTAGTTTTTCTCATATATTATTTAGAAAAAGTTACAGTGTGATATTAAATTCAAGAAACAGGGAAATAGACTCCCATTCTAGATAATGTGAGCTGCATATTTACATTTTGAAGAACAAGGGGAAAAAATGATTAGGGCCCAGGGAGCTAGCTCAATGGGATAAGTGCTTGCCTGGTAAGCACAAGGTTCAAAAAAAAAGAAGGAAAGAAAAAAAGAATAAAAAGAAAATTAGGGTAGCTTTTGAAAACAAATATCCACTATACCCTCAGTTATTCATATGCACTTCATGTGCAAAACATATTCATTACCTTCCAATATCTTCAAAAGGATTCATTACAGCATGATAATCATGTTCTGTATTAGGTCTTTTTTATGTATTTAGTACAGAGTTACAAGGTCTCACTACACAGACCAGACTTATAGTGATCCTTCCTGTTTTTCAACCTCCCAAGTGTTAGGATGACAGGTGCAAGCCACCACACCCAGTCTCATTGTCAGGTCAGGGATTGAACTCCTAGCCCCTGCATTTGCCTAAGCAGGCATTTTAATCTGCTGAGCTACCTGGCTGGCCCTTATATTAGGTCTTAATGTGGCTTCTCATGATCCAGAGTTTTTTTTTTTTTAACTAAAATGACACAACTCAAATGAATAGTAAATCTAGGACAGCATACCCTCTAACTCAAAGATAATACTTCAACTAAAAATGTGGAGAATGAGAGAGACAGAACAATCGCTGTCCCATTTTAAAATTCTACTGGGAAAATGAAGTCAGATCCTGGTGCTACTACCTGAAACACCGGACTGGTGTATCCCTCCATCAATATCACTACCATCATCCTACCTGTTTAGATCTAGAAATATGGAGAAAAGATCCCCACCTGTTGTCAGAGAGGTCTGAAAAGCCACATTGAAAAGGTTGTGGGTACAAAGTGGATAGAGAATATTGATGTGATGAGGTGCTACTCCAAGAAGGAGAGAGAAGAGACAACATTCCCCACTGCTTGTCAGAATGAAGTGCCGAAGACAGCACTCAGACAATTCTCTGACACCTCAGTTCTCCACATATGTGACATGACAGAGGGAAAGGGGAGCTTATGAGGCACTGTTGACAATGACTGGGAACAGAAATATATATTAAAAGGTTGTTTTTTAAAAAGTCTTAAATTTGGTGTTTTGCTTAAACAATGATTTTATTAGTATTTCCAGGACTCTGTAGAACACAGTTGCTAATTCCAAATGAAAAAGAGTATTACCATTTCATCTTGTATTTTTAGGATTTTTTATTAAAGATGTAAAAGTAGATAGCTTTTTTTTCTTTTCGCATGTGTGCATGTGTGTAGGACAGAATGACTGCATGCATTGTAGGGGATAGAATTATCAAATAACACAATCTGGTGGAGAGAGTGACACTTTATTCAAAAACTCATAGGATAAGAGTTGAAGCTGCAAGTCTGGGAGGATAAATTAGCAGACTCTTCTGAGAGGTATGTTTACAATTCAATATAAGATAGAAAGAAATCTCAATTTTCCAGCTTCCAAAAAGCAGAGGCGATGAGGGAAGTGATGAAGAAAGCTAGTTGGCCCACTGAGTCTGTTTTGGTTACACCTTTGCTCCGTCTACTGTTTTGGACTCGTTCCTCGCAATGGGTGCTCTTATGCCCCAGACAAGAGATATTGTTCATGCTGGACTGTGTCTGATTATTTCGTTGAGTTCAGGCACCTATAATAATTGAATGACAATGGAATGCCCATCTTTGACAGGACTAAGCAAAAAAAGGAGACACAAAGGAAGAACCATTCTGTGTTTGTATAAACAGTACAGTTAGGATAACTATGCAGTACTTCCGCATAATTCTATGAGAAGAAAGATTTGTGCTAATAGAATTTGGACAGGATATTCTGTCAGCTTCTTGTACTATGGACAACCACTAGGAAGATAACAAGGCAGAAAGTATTAATTATTGAAACTGTACTATAATTCAACTTTAAAAAATAAGATAAGTATACAGCTACGTTCTCTTAATTCATTGATTAGAGACATCTGCTCTAATGGTGTTTGTCAGTAGAATATCTAGAATGTGCCTTATATGACAAAAAACCACTACGAAAACAGTGTGCAATGTATTAATTTTTTAATCTGTCCTGCTAATTTGATTTGAAACTGTCTTGCTCCTATTTGTTCTTCAATTAAAAAAAAGAGAGAGACACTGTTCAGGTCCCAACCCCTAGCTCCTGGGAATGTGACCTTGTCTAGAAATTGGATCTTTATAGATATAACCAACTTGAAATGGGATCACACTGGATAATGGTGGGCGCTGACCCAAGGACTGGTAACCTGGTAAGATAAGGGGAATGTGGTCTCAGAACTACTACAGGGAAGAATGCTCTCTACTTGGGAGGCACAGAACAGAATGAGATGCCTGTAGACATTCCAGGAAACCATTAGAACCCAGGGAAGTCCATCTGAGAGCCTTTGAGAGTGTGCTTGTGCTTATATATTTTGGAATTCCATCATTTATAACTGTGAGAGAATACGTTTATAATGTGTTCAGCCACTCTGTCCATGGAAAGTGGTTAAAGCCATCTTAGGATACAGTTTCCATCTTTTTCAAATATTTAGTATAGGGGAAACCAACTTTTACATCTACTCTTTCAGGTTCCATGCTAGGCTTGAGAATTAAATTAGTGGAAGATATATTAATAGGATAAATGTGCATAGATTTTATTTGACATGCAATCTCTAATAAGGAAATAAAAACCCAATAATCTGACAAAACTCAATGCTTTAATGTAAGATTAAACAGAAAGGTAGTTGTGAAAACACAAATTATGCAGGATGGCCAAGAAAGATAAATATTATCTAAATGAATTTTTTCTATGGAATTTTTTTTGATTATGACTCTTTGTTGAGTTTTTACTTCTTATTTTCAAAGATAAAAAGGCATATTAGAATTCCCTTCTTGTATCTGTTGTCTTTCAAGTGCCTTTCACTCAAAAAAATCTTTAAACCAATGTTCATGTTTTGAGGGAGTATACTCCATTATTATTCAATGCAAACTTCTTGACAGAAACCTTATGGTCTATCCCTTGCTTAACCTAATAAAGAGAAAAGAATCACAGGCAAATCAACTCTTCATAATTCTTAAAACGGAGAAAAGTAAGAAAACAAAGAGCCTTGGCTTTAAAACACTTTTTCCCTCCAATTCTCACAGGTTCAGCCCATTCCACCTAAAAAAAAAAAAGCCACTGGAAGCTAATCACAGAGATCCCAGTACAATTTTACTTGACCTTTATTTAAAGACCACCTCTACCAGGCGACTCACTTTGTGCCCCCCTGTGGACTGTTGCACAAAGTGGGCTTGGCAGAGTTCCCTGCATTGTTCTGCTTGAAAATCTACAACCTGTTCATCCTAAAAGAGCCATCTTGAAAGTGACAAGCGATAATTTAAAAAAAAACATATTTTGTATATTTCTGAGGAAAAAAATATGCAAAGAAGAAAAATGAAAATAATAAAACAGTCTACTTATGTGAAAACTATGTTTTTTCATGGTAAGTACCATGTTTATACAGCCCATGCATCATGTCCAGGAAAAAATGGAAGTGAAGCATGCCTCTTCCACACATTGTTTGACACTGAAAGTGAGTATTTTATTGGCATTGGGTAATTTAAGCTCACATAGTGGTGTCTGGAGTATATTAGCAGTGTACCATGCAAAGAGGAGATTGTTCAGCAATTTGTGTACCAGGAAGAAGCAGTCCAAAGTAATTCAGGAAAGAGGCAAGGGCAAAAAGTGTGAAGAACTTGTTTCATGTCAGAAAAATAGAGCTGTCATTCAGATAATATTGATTAACATCCAATAAAACCTAAGAATCCTGCCACCAGCTTTATGGCACTTTATATGTCAGAATTTTAGGCAAAACATGAAAATACTGATCAGACCACCTTGGTAGCACTGATAGTGCATCAGATAACTGGTTGGACTTCTGCCTACTTTTCCCTATAATTCCTATAACAAAAAAGTATGTGTAGGGACAGGTATATACACACATACACGCACATGCATGCACGCACACATGCATATTTATTACTATGAAAGGCAAAGAGCTTTGAGTTAAAGTTAGTGTTAGTTCTGGAGCTTAACTATCTAAATTTGAATCCCAGTTACCATTATGGCTATGAAAACTGTATCTGTAAAATAGACGTAATATACTTCCTATCTCATATGTACTTAATGACAAGCATTAAAAAGGATAATGCATGCAAAATGCAGCCTGAGGTCCAGAAAAAGTGGTCAATGAATGTCCAATAGCATCAGCATTATTCCATACACATAGATGCTTATTTATCAGTCAGTGTCTACAATGACTAGGGACATCTTCAGGCATATATAGATTTAAGGGTCTATAGTCTTAAAATTTTGAAATGTGAGGAAATTACAGCAAATCACACTTTAAAATATTGCAAAATAAAATGCAGAAGATGTCTCTGACTCAAAACCTAATCAAATGGTCAGTTCATTAATAGAGAACATCTGCTCACTGTTGACAAAGCTTGTCAGCTACTCAACCTAGATAAAACAGCTTCCCTCATCTGCCCACTTGTGGACCCTTTGTCACATTATAAAGGATGGGACGACGGGTTTAAAAGCAGAAGGAACTAAAGCGAGAGACTGAGGGGAGGTAACACATAGGTCAATTTGTCTGGCTCAACAGGTTGTAGCAAAAAGCACATGAGGCCAGAGACTATGCCAGCTTCCACTCCCGGGCAAGCTTCAGAAGCTGAGCTTCTTTGAGCTTCCATACTAATTTGATTGGTTTTATTTCAGTGGTAAAGCAAAGACTTGTCTGATATTAAATAAGTAACTTTATATGGAAACACTAAAACTCTTTAAAATTAGAAAATAATAGAGTTTATTATTAAACTTAGAGACTTCCTTCAGAGGAAGTTTTAAAAATAAATAAGGCTAGAAATGCCAGCCCAGAGAAATTGGACTTTTCACTCTAGCCCATGGAAAGCTGGTGACGAGATTTTAAGTGGTGCAATCAAAGGGGTATTTTAATGGGTTGATCCTGCAGGTAGTATGCCTTATGTTTATGGGTCATATCTTTCCTCTTGTATGTCAGGTACAATAGCAACTAAAGATCTACTGGATACAATTTTGCTTTTTAGAATTTACTATACAAAACAGGCATTACAAAACAACTTATGTCGTTTATGAACAAGATTTTCCAGCTATTGATTAAAGGTCTAGTTACTAATAAGACGATAGTCCTAAAATCTTTTTCAATGGACTTGTTCATGTAATAACAGTACTTGCCTATATTTTCAAAGAGATGCTACAACTTTTCCATTGATATAAGTGCACTGTAATTCCTTCCACCATAACTTCAACCCGGGCAGTAAATCCTATAATTTAAAATATTTTTGTCCCTCACTATGAATTAATTGTACTTCCTCTCTTCATTGCTATTACGCTTATCTCTACGATTTTCTTTGAACAATCAAATGTGAATGGAAGTGATACATGTCAGTTCACATTAGAAATTTAAATCCTTCTCATGGTTTCATCACCTTCCCTTTCTAAGTACTATGGATGAATAAGTTTCATGCTGTTATAGAAAGCTGTTCAGCAGCCATAGTAACAAGAAATACCAGATCTCTTTCAACATATTTAATCCATCGGTGACAGTTTTACAGCCATGACAATAGTAATAACATTGCTTAATGTTCTCTTGCTTCTAAAAGTCAACCAATAGTGAGTAAACTTACACAAAACATCCCTGATATCAACCAGTCAAGGACAGTATCTCCCTGGTAACCATTCTTACATACCTGGTGTCTCATTTTGTAAATGTCTGAATCGTCAGACTCCACCCTTCCAAAATCCTGTAAAGCACTGGTTCACTTCATTGCTGAACAATTGTGCCTGGTCCATATAGCCTTACTCCACTTAAAGAAAAAATAAATCCAGGCCTCCAGTTTTTGTTTCAGATATTGAGTGGCAGTCTTACATCCATATCCATGAAATCAACAAATGATGAGATAAGGTTATTGTCAGTCTGAGTCCACAGGGAAGAATGCTTAGAGCAGAACCCTGGTTGATCTAGAGTGAGCTTTACTGTGAGTGAGAAATGACTGTTATTTGTGTATGCCATGGAGATTTCAGGTAGTTTATTAACAAAATAATTTACACTAAACTGACTTATACAGACTGTAAACCTAAGTTATGACACTAGAAAATTATACAAAGAAAACAAGCAGTGATAATTTACCTCCAATTCCTCATAAAAATGAAGTTTTCCTCTTTTGGAATCAGGCTCCTTTTCTCACATTTAATATACGCATTAGTTTCCATGTTTCAGCATGGCATTGATTTTTAAAGTTTCATCTTATGACTTCATTAGAAAATTATTTTTCTTATATACCATATAATTTTTAAAGATGACTCCCATGCAGAAATGCTTCACTAAAACAACAATAACAACAACAGGGTAAAATATATAAAGCAATATAAAACATGCCATCTACAGAAATAATATACTGCATTCTATATTATCCAGCCACAGGTTTTCAATTCTCAATCAGTTTTCTCCACAACCCTTTCTATTCAGTTCTATAATGAAAGTATATAAAAATGTTATATTTGTCTTTAAAATCTGTCAAACTGTAATAGAATGTCTCTATTTTAAAAGAAAATAGTATGCATATAATTCTATCTCATATAATAGATGATTATTTTCTAAGTTATAATTTTGCTGATCTCAGTATAAATTTTGAAGGACAGTTAATGGTAACATTTCAGTTATGGAAATTCATTGATTTACTTAATAACTATAAATTGAGAACATATATGTAAGTATATGTACATGTACATATATACATATAAGTACAAGATTAAATGCTTTTAGTATTCTAAAATAAATAAAACCCAGAGTTGGCTCCAATTTTAAAAGTAAACAGAGCATTTTATATACAATTATAATAAAATATGAACTTGATAAATGTCATCATAAAGTCATAATTAAAATGATATGTGCAAGATGAGAAAAAAAGAAATCACAATTCAGACAAAGTTGTGAAGGAGGTACATTTAAAGGAAGTCACAGGAGCCTGGCTCTGCTCCACATGAGCAAAGCTGGACTCTCATCTTGTAATGTTGTCTTGACCTACCACGGTAATGCTACTGCATCACTAACATGACCTGCCATGTTTTTTTGACATATTTCATCAATATCCTCTGAGATCTGGTAAGAGTGGAGCATGGAGCCTATGCTTCAGGATCTGTTCTCCAGTTGTATCCACTCACTTAAGCAGCATGATTTAACCCAACTACTTCTTCTAATAAACCTTAGTGAAGCACAGATTTCAAAGCAGGCAGATCACAGGGAATTAATTCAGGGTCTGCACACTTCTCTGAATTGTTGGCCTATGGGGACCCAACCTTGTCAATACCTTGAGTCAGAATCTTTCTCAGAGTAGACTTAACTTTCTGTATTTTATTTCTTCTATATGGGTCAGAGCCTTAATCCAAAGCACTGAACCTCACCTAGAGATTAATAGTGGTGAAAATTGTTAGTTAACTAGATTTGATGGGGCAGCCAACTGACAAGGCTTGATTATGGGCCTCATAATTCACTGGGAAAAATTCATTAGTCAACATGTTCACTGACACTCCCTTCCTAGCAATAGTAAAAGCACAGTTCTACAGGCTTTCCTATGATTACTTTTCTCACTTGAAAAATTCTGGGATGAAGGGATTAGAAGAAAAGCAAATTCTTCACTTTCTATACCTCACATACAACCGTGAACAGCAACATGATTTTGAGAAAGTTCCTGAAGTTATGATGAAATTTATAGCAGAACAAAAGCCACCTGGACCTATTATTTATTTTGCAAAGCAAAGTAAGACCTTTAAAAACCTCATATTCAATTTTATTAAGCAATATTAAAAAGCAATAGAGCTTCCAGGACACACAGGAATGTAGTGCACATATCATTTATATGCAGTTGTGCATAAATCATTTCTCTTTTTTTCAGTTGAATAGAATCAGAACTTCATAGCACTTTCAGAAAATACCCACTTAACTCTCAAGAATAGCTCTATAAAAGAATGCTTATCAAATTTGCTAGAATAAAAATCAAGCCTAAATATGAAGACTTTGGCATTATAAGGACATTCTTCAACCTTTGACTTAGTAGAGTTAATATCATTGCCATTATTATTACTTAAAATAAGTGAAACAACGGGAATGTCCTGGAAAAAATAGTAAATTAACTTTCAGGAGTCCATGAATGTCAATAGAAAAAAGGCTAGAATAATCTTTTTAAAGTTCCCTGCCTAAAAAGTCACAGGAATCAGCAGCCACTTTCTCAAAAGAGACACAAGCAATCTTTCCACTCCCTATATCTACTATGCTAAGGGGCCCAAAGCAGAAGAAAATAAAAGTGAGCAGTGGTGAAAAAGACACTGGTCCCAGTGGAAGATGCTCATGAATTATACCAGTTTACCAGTTGGTATTAGGTCACTTAATGTTCCTCTGTTTCTTCACCCAAATCAGGGATCAAACATTCATCAGAAATGCAGATTGAGAAAGCTTCAATCAGGAAACACAAGAATATATGTAGAAGCACAGTTTAAATTGTAAAACGTAAGTCATAATTACCACACTTGTATAAAGGCTTTATGGCTTTGAGTTCTTGGGTGCATGGTTTATCAAGTGACTCCTCTGCAATTTTATTGCTGGGCCAGCTCAGCATTGACTTTCTGGGCATTGCTAGGTATTCCTTTCCTCACTTTTTCTGCCTATAAACCAAGTTGATCTACCCTAGTCACAAATATATGTGAAATAAATAAATGTTTAAAAAGTTCTCTGAGACATTCAGAGTAAAAAGCAGCCAGAAAATTCAAAGTGCTAGTAAGATTTTCATGACACTAAAGTATTACTGCATTTCTCTGGAATTTGTAGAGCTTTTCTATACTTAGGACACAAGCAGAATAAATTGGATGAGGGTTACTGGGTCCCGGAGAGCAGTTCCAAGCAGCCATCTCTGCACACAGACTGGCAAAAATGCCAAGTACACAGCCTTGGAATTCTATTATAAAAGTGTTAGATGATGCTGGTTCATTCTACAGAGAGGACACATTAAATACCTCAGACTCTCAACTGTCTTGAAACTCAACATTGTGCACCTTAACTTGGGGCAAATAATCACTGATAAATGGAAATCAGAAGGGGAACAAAGCCCAGAATATTTCCTTTTCTTTGGATGATCGCATTTAACAATGTGAGAACTCATCTGTTTTTCGATTAATGCATAGTGAGTTCAGCAAGCTTCCATGGATTAATCAGATGCTGGCTTTTGAGGGGGAAGGATTTACTTAAAATCAAATTGATCTGTTGTTCTCATATTATCACTGGTAAATCTATATTTACTCTGCTTTAGGGCTTCTGAAGAGTAATAAATTGTCACCACTCCTGCAGGCTTCCTGAGTCTCAAGTCACACTTGAAATGAGTTTAATATTTAGGGCCCCTTTCAAAAGTACTGTTGCCAGGCGACATTGGGTCGTAAACTTTTCCACAATAACAACAAGAAAACACAGCGATGGAGGCAAGATCTCATGAAGACAGAGTAAGATTGTAAATTTTCTTCTTGACTTTTCAGGACAAGAAAGTAGATCTCACAAAATAAAAACAAAATTTCGAAAAGAATAGAGTGAGCATTGTGCAGGAGTGTGTGTGAAGGCAGGGGTGAATCTAACTGCTTTCAGAGCAGTACTTCCATCCCTGGAGCATGACAAGGAATTGATTGAAGCGGTAAATTCTTAGGCTCTGCCTTTCTTTTTTTTTGACGACACTGAGCAGGGCTGTCCATGTTTTGGACTAAGGGCAGCACCCAGTCCCATGACACCTCTGGAGACTGCTGCTCTTTGTATTTCAGAAAAGTAAGGCTCTACTAAAACTTCATCCTCCAACAGTTAAACACAGATTCCTGCATGTATTCAGTAGGTCTTCCTGCCAAGAGAGCTGGACTGCTAATTTGGCAAGCCAAGTGAGCCTTTAGGACTATGAAGGGTTAATTCAGTCTGCTAGCCAAGCCAGGGAAAGGGAACTGGCTCCCAGAAGCCATTGCCAGAAGAATTAATCCTGGAGCTTAGCATCTGGATACTTCACCTGCCAGGCAGGCCCCACTAGGTCTTTTTCATCACTGGGCCAGATTAAAAGAGAATGATGAGCAGAAGTGGTTCCGCACCATCAGTGACACGGAGGAAAAAGGCAGCGAGTGTCCACCGCTGAGAATGAGCCTTCCAGTGGCCTCCAGCTGCAGAGGGCCATGCACCACGTCCACGCACCACACGACCTGGCTGCTGGAGGAGGACTCAGACAGCAGCAGAAGCCACAAGGCAGGGCACGCTGAACAAGCCCAAGCTACCTTCAGGGTACCACCTGTCAAGCTTTCACCTGAACAAACAGGATTTGTAGATGTGTTCTTTGGTTTCCAGCTGCTGGCAACATTTGTCAGGACACCCTTTTCTTTTTCCTGCTTTGTTTGTTTTAAACTTAACAGAAAATCAAACTTCCCCACTCTATGTGCCCCCCTTAATCTTCCATTTGTAAGAAATTATTTAAGCTGCAGGCTCCCTTGTCTTCATGGATGTTTACTTGTCTGTAAAATAAAATTTTAAGAAATACTAGTATTTTATACATGTAGATTTAAACATTAGAAATCCAATTAGATTATTGAGGAATTGCCCAGAGCTGGAAAACAGTGCATTCTACCTGCCTCAACAAATCTGATGGGAAAGCAGCGAGCTAAAGCTCGAGGAAGGAGGGCCAGCAGGACAGACCTGATTTGCTGGGCAAGTACCGCAAAGAAATAATGAGGTCCCAGGAGAAGAGGAGCTCTGATACAGGGAATTGAATCCTTTCCAAAGCTTTCATAAGATGTGTTTTTCTTTCTACTGCCAGATAAAGATCTATGTGAGGTAGAGAGGAAGAAGAAGTAAAAGAATTGAAGTATTTGATGAAAAATGGAGGGGGCTGGTCCAGGGCATTACTGGGGCCTTGGGAAGGCCTTCAAAAATGTCTTGACCAATTTAAACAGCAAAAATGTCTTGAAATCAAAGAATAAACTAGGATGGAGGCAAGATTTCAAGGGCCGTTATGAGGAACAATATTGTTTTTGTTTAGCAGATAGTTAAGAATGGGCCGCAAAGTAGCCTCTCACAAGTTAAATCTCAAAAAATTGAGCCATGTTTTCTAACTCTAAGAGTGCTTATTTTTTGCAAGCAACATATATAATATTTATGTATGTATTTTATGTGTCCTCTGAAAAAATAGTAATTATAGCATCAAATCTGAAGGTCTAACGTCACAGGATTTGAGGCCCAGGACTGATCAGAACTTCTGTCCTAGAGAGAAGCACAAGGCCCATGAGGGCATCACCAGCTTAGCTCGCCAAGAATGAGTGGACCAATGTTCCTAGTTCCTAGTGTGTTACTTCCTGTTCAATAAAGTCTGGTCAAATTCTCTGAGTTCCCTTGGCTAAGTCAAACAGAATCAAACAAATGATGAGTCCCTACTTTCTTCCTGACCTGTAAAAAGGAAAAAAAACACCCACAACAACCAAGATCAGTGAGAACTGAGCCCCACAAAGGGAAGGATCCAAAATCGGGGAGCTCACTTGCCCTCTGCCAGGGGCATGTTCCCTGGCTGCTTCTCTTAGAATGCTTCCGTCTTAGGGATTTGTTTTGTTAAAGAAATCAATGAATTCTTCTTGCCTCTATCAGAAAGGAATCCACATACAGAAGATAAAGAATGTTAGAGCATCATATAAAATGTACTTTTCACTCTTATTACATTTAGAAATATATAAGGGGTTTTTTTTCCATATGGTAAAGGAATAAAAAGAGTAAAAAGTACAATAAATGAAACTTGCCATTTAACACTAATGAGATGAAAGAAGCGCATACTGATTTAAATAATGAAGACTGCAAAAAAGTAATAATCAAGAATAATTTTAGACCATTTAGATTACTCAAAGTAGACATGTGTTCAGCCGGGCATGGTGGCACATGCCTGTAATCCCAGCACTCGGGAGGCTGAGGCAGGAGGATTGTTGTGAATTAGAGACCAGCCTGAGCTACAAAGTGAGCTTAAGAGCAGTCTGAACTGCATAGTGAGACCCTGTCTCAAAAAGACAAAAAAAAAAAAAAAAGTAGACATGTGTTAAAAGCTCAATATTACTATTTTTCTGAATTTTATAAAACTTATCTAAGAAGCATGGAAGAGAAATGTTTATTTCAATTTACTTAAAAGGACACTGGCAAGTCTTAAATGCATTCATTGAATAGACAACAATTTAAAGTCCTATGCACAATGCTCCATTTCATAGTGATCAAACACACAGTAGATACTTAAAGGCAATACTGAGCACACGTGCATGGGGAAAGTGTTATCTTGAGTGTCTGACTGATGCCACTTAACCTGTGTCAACTTTCCTTAGGACAGTGGAGTATAGGCTCAAATATTGCATGGTTTCTTTTCCAACAGAAACCCGAATTATAAATAAAGAGCAACATAAAAGCTGATATGAACTAGGGAGTTAGACTGTTGTCAAATGAGGAGATTAGGAGATAGAAGAAGGGTGAAGAGACAGAGGGAAAGGCGATGTGAAAAGAAATTAGGTGTGTTCTGTCCACGTGCCAACTCCGCACAAGGAATGTAAACATTATTCCCTGTGCACATGCACAAATAGAAACCATTAATATTTTGATGTTAAAATCTACAAAGCTTTCCCACATCTTTTATTTGATCCGCCAGGCAGCATATCTTACAGGTGAACAAACCACACTCAGAGAAGTTGAGTGAGTGATAAAGAACAAACAGCTTAGAAAGTAGCAGAGTTCAAAACCATAATTTCTAACAGAATTTCTTTGGCAATATATCTGTTTCTTAAAGATGGCTGCACACAGGAAAGTGGAGATCTAAAATTACACTCTGTTGGGAGGCGGAAAAATAAATGAAATAAGGACTCTAGTCACAGGACATACTAATTTAGATAGAGTTCTTCAATTTGTTTTTCCTTCTTTGCAAATCAGTCTTAATAGTTACAGTTCTCTATCACAGTATTTCACAGTGAAGCACTCTTTGAAATGTAAAATAAGATGCCAAGTTTGTATTCCACTAGAAACTAAAATAATCAATGATATTAATTACTTCTTGCATCTAATCAAATATTTTTTCTGAGTATAATTCTAGATTGGAGTCATGAGTTATATAGGCAATGTTATATGTAGCCACACCAATGGGTAAATTGTTAAAGTACCTCTCCTCTGTTTGGTTGATTGTCCTTCCCCAAGACCCTTGAGTTCTTCCTCTAAACCTTTTAGGTCTCACCATGAGTGAGAAATAAGAAAGTTCAGGCTGTGTCTGACCCCTGTGACCAACTCCTTGAGGCACCCCTAAGCAATCTAAGAAGCTTCTTTCTATATATTTGCAACAAGCATTCTAATATAGTCAGAGGCATGCTGCCAGCCCCTGCCTAGGCTCCTGGGACAAGTGCCCATGTGAATAAAGCACCACTCTTTCCGTGTATTGTAAGATAGTAACTCCCGGAAATGAAAACTTGATTCTAAGACAGAAAGTTAGAAGCTTGACCTTCAGGGACATTAATGTACCTACAAGGAAGATTTAAGCTGCAGAGAACTGAGAACACTGGGAGGTTGTTGATTATTCACAGTCTTAGGCAAGAGAACAACTAAACCCTGCTTCAACTACCCAGAAATCTGTTTCTCCAGCTCACAGCAATACTTCCACAGCCAGCTTATCCACCTTTTGTTTAAATCCCTGGATCAGAAATTTTAGAGACGCTAAACACCAGTAGCACTTGTGTCAGGCTTAAAATCTGAGGATGACCCCAAATCAGTCAAATGAAAAGTGAAAATAATCCGAGAAAAACTACAAGATGCAGGCCAACATCATCTGTTATCCTTTCTCGCTCAAGGATGCAAAAACATACTCAAAATGAGCATGGTGAAAGGAAGAGAGTCCCCACCTTAGAAAGAGAGAGAGAGAGAGAGAGAGAGAGAGAGAGAGAGAACCTAAATACAAACATGCAAAAGAAAACTCTACATTTAAAAAGATCTAACATGTGAAATGAAAAGATAACAGATCATTGTTATTGGGATCTGATTTTTATTCTCCATGAAATGCAAGAAAACATGAAGTAATATAATGTAAGGCTCCAGACAGAATTGACTGAAAACTAGCAAAAGGAAGTTATATTGAACAGAAAAACAAAAGTTTTAATGATACAATTGTAAAAAATTAAATTACTCATCAACATATCAATGCAAAAGGCTAAGAAATTTGGGGATAAAAAGATGCGTGAGACATTGAAAGTGATCTTGTACAGAATTAAGTAGACTACAAATTTAAGCATGAATAGAAAAGACAAGAAAAAAAATTATATAATTAAAGATAATTCAAACGGAAGACCAAAAATAGAGATATATATCTGAAATAGATCATTTAATTCCTGCAGGAGAACAAAACAATTAATGATAAATGTAAAACAATATAGCTTTCAAATAGAGTAAAATATTCTTTTGTTTTCCCAATAGATTAAATTTTCCCTGAGTGAAACAAGGAAATTTCTCAAGACAGACTACAAGCCTTGGATTTAAAAGGTTTACCTTTCCACATGATATTCTGGTGAAGATGTAAATTTCAATGAAAACAGAAGAATTCATCATCTTGAAGCTGGGCATAAGGTATTGAGGAGTGTCTTCTTTTAGACTAATACTTCTCAAGTTGGTCATGGAATTCTCTATAGCATGAAAAAAGCTTTAAGAAAGTTTAAAAACAAGAAAGAAAAAAAGATAAACAACTTTAGAGATGTTTTCCAAAAAGGAAGTGTTTAAAAATATCACATTATAGTATTTCATACATTCTTATAATTTCAGCAGCAGAATTTATATAACTAAATCTTGGAAGTGTGCTGCTGTCCATCAAGAGGTAAATGTATGAAGAAATGCAATGAACATACACAATGGAGTCTAACTTTATCATAAAGAAGAAGAAATTTGAGACATTTTTAAGAAACAAATGCACCTTGAGACCATAATGTTAAGTAGACAAGACACAAGCATGGTTTCCCATATATGAGAATCCCAGCATATAAATAAAGAACAAGACAGAGATAGTGGGTAATGGGAAGATCGGCTTTTGCAAAAGGGTTGGACTGCTACATGTAGGAACACTGGAGGGGAGAAAAAGGAGATAAAAAGATAAGCTATGTGGGGCCGGCAAGATGGCTCAGTGGAATAAACGCTTCCCTGGCAAGTGCTAGGGCCTGAGTTCAATCCCCAGTGTGCTATGTATATTTGGCCCAGCAAGATAGCTTACCAGTCTAAAAAGCCTGCTTAGGCAAGCTTAGGCTGGCACAGGGGACTGGAGTTCTATCCCCTGCACCACATGCATCAGCCTTGCCCCTAGTGTGGGCTGAGCTGGCCTAAATGAATAAATAAAATAAAATAAAATGAAAAAAAGATGTGCTATATACATTTTTCAATTCCCCAAAATGAATGTAATCATCATGCAAAAACGCCAAGTGGCATTATCAAAGTCTTTACACATTCAAGTTATTATTTAAGAAATATGATGTGCGAAAGTTATTCTTAGTAATATGAAGTATCAGAAGCCCCTATCTTATTAGAGTTCTAAAAATGATAATTATTGAAGCTGTCAATCAAAGAGGCCTGGGACCATGATACGCTCCTGTACTTCCTATGACTCCAAAGGCTGAGAAAAGTGAGCACAAGCTCTAGTCCTGCCTGGACTCCTGAGTGTGATTCTATCTCAGAAAGGGCAATAGATTAGCTGGGCGTGGTGGCGCATGCCTGTAATCCCAGCACTCAGGAGGCTGAGGCAGGAGGATTGTTGCGAGTTCAAGACCAGCCTGAGCTACAAAGTGAGCTCAAGGCCAGCCTGAACTGCATAGTGAGACCCTGTCTCAAAAAGAAAAAAAAAAAGAAAGGGCAATAGATAGAAATAGGGAAAGACAGACAGACAGAGAAAAAGAGAGGGAAGCTAATTGTATTCTGTACATTATTTTTTATTTTTATTTTTTCAAATTAATTTTATTGAGAAACAAATAGTAATGAGACAGTTTCAAAACAGGTTAGTAGGACAGTTACAATAATTAATACATTGCATATTGTTGTCTTCATAGTAGTTATTCATAGTACAAGTGCAAACGTGATATTTTATCTAAACACTATTAGTACAAATCCTTCCTCCCACTGAATTAAGAGAAAGTAGTTGTATATCTAATCTAACTATTTTGTGTGTGTGTGTGTGTGTGCGTGTGTGTATATATAATTAAATATATATATATATATTAAATATATATATATATATATATATATATATTCACTTCAAAATTGTCCTTCACTTATATTGCCCTTTTTTGTTTAGTTTTATCAGAGATGGGTATTCTATTGCCTTTCAAACATTGTAGGTGTGTGAATTTGGCAAAATACTCCAATATAGTCCAGTAGTCCATAATAGTGTGGGTTATCTGCAGAACTGGTAATGTCAGAAGTTGTTGACCTGAGCTTTTTACAGTTCAGCATATTAATATGGCTTTACTTTTTATACCTCATTTTTCTACTTTTCTGCTGGATGGTTAAGACCAAAATAAAGCAAGACCCATATAACAAAAAATGTATGTGACAAGGTGAGTCAAATCCCCTCAGGATTTACCCTGAGACCCTGCAGAGCAGCTTCTAGATCCTTTGTCAGTGTCAGCTATGTGGATGAGTCACAGTCACTGCTTGACCAATCTGCTCTTTGTGAAAGCCTGGGAGGACACTCTACAGAGTTAATCACTTTCCTCTGCAGCCCCATAATCTCCTTGAACAGAAAAATATGGACACCATTGAGTTACAGGATGTTACAGTACAGGTTCTCTTGTGTCCTGAGTCCTCACTGATCTTGAATGGCTAGGGCCAAAATGTTAGCTATCCTTGTAGCTTTTCTTTTTCTCTAATTTTTTGATCAGCAAACTTCAATTGTTAACCTTCCAGAAGAGAAGCTTAATTATATTATTACCCTATAACACAGGCAATTGAGCATAAGCTATTAAAGAAAGCACAACAAAACAATTTCAGAAAAAGCAGAAGAAATTAGTCCTTTTCCAAATGCTTAAATTAACAATTTAAGATAAAAATTTTAAAGTAGAATTAATCAATCCAATAAGCAGATTTTAAAGTAGAATTAATCAATCCAATAAGCAGATCTTTCAAAAAACAAACCAATTAAAATAATTACTTTTTATGAAAGGATAATTTACAATACTAATATACAAATTTAGAAAGGTACTGTCAAAACATAGCGATGCTTAAAAATATCATCCATCAGTCTATCCTAAAACTTTAAACATACCAGTGAAATACATTTTTCCCAGGAAACAGCATTTTAGAAATTGACTCAGAAGAAATATAAACCAAGGAAGGAATTCAAAATTGTAGTACAGATCACTCAGCAGCAATGTGCCATATTAAAAGATGCTATTCTGCAGCTGAACCCTTTTGAACAAAAAAACATACAATGAGCTTTTCAAGTCACTGGGGGTTTTTTGCATAATTTTAATATCAAAACATAAAAATAAGTAAAAGCAGAATTTGGGACAATATCACTGGTGACAATCCATTGGAACAACTTCACCAACCCATGGCAACTTAAAAGTTACAAGTAAAACCTTATTTAATATATTGCAGCATTATAGTTTAAAAATTGTCCATCATAATTGGAAGATTGTTTTGTACCACAGTAAAAAATTTTATTTTATTGAGCTGTTAAGATATTAAATGAATAATTGAAAACATATTTAATAAAAATAGTTGCCTTGTTAGATGTTAAAAAGATTTGTTCAACTCTCTGAATAGTAATATACTTCTAAAAAAAAAAAAAAGTAAGAAAATATCTCAGGTGAGAAATCTCAAAAAATATCACACACAATAATTCCAGATGTCAATAGTCTTAATTTGGCATATGCCATCAATGTTCAGAGCTGAACTGCAAACTAAGACCAAACTGAGAACTACTCGTCCCCTCCACCTGCTGAAGTTCCTTCATCTGAGACAGAATCTTTCTCATGTCTGTACAAAATTGACCCTCATGAAAGTCAACTGCAGTAATGCATCCTGTCATTGCCAGAAGCACTGCTAGGAATGCTCTCAAGGGGCAGACTCCTGCTCTAGGGCCTATGGGGACTACCTCTGATTCAAGTGGCTGCCTCAGCAGGGTCACAAGTTTTCCAAAGTAGCCCACATTCTAAGCAGGAATACGAAGTCCTGCCTTTCCTGCCTCAACTCAGGATGATTTTGAAGGTAGGTCTACTCTTTTGGTGCTCCTTTTTGGTCATGAGAGGCAACCAGGGGGACAACAGAGAGAGCCAGCCTCTCCTTCCTCCCAGTTCTACTGTGTCCTGACATTTCACAGGTACTCACTCTGCAGAGGACCTTAGAAGCGGAACCTCTTCTCAGAGTCCACTTCCTGGGAAAACCAACTTAGAATTTTATGGTCTTCAATAATGCTGTGTGCTTCAGTGTCTGGCTGTAATTTATAGGTCAAACTACTTCTTCGGAACCTGCCTTCGAAAGGTTTCAAACACACAAACCTCAAAAGCCACAGGAGGTAAATCTTAGTTCTATGTCCAATGCATCACTCTGGGAATAAACTTCTCCATAAAAATGAGTAAGTTGACCTGAGAGATTTCTAAACTCTCAGCTCTAAAATATCAAATTATGAACTTATCAAAGTATGTACTATATTTAGAATTTTAATATAAACACAAATATTTAGATTATTTTCAAAATAGCCTGGGAATAATTTTACTGCATAAAAACAAATTATCGGGGCAGGGGAGATGGCCAGTAGAATAAACATTTCCCTGCCAAATGCAAAGGTCTGAGTTCAATCCCTGGTTCTGCCAAAAAAAAGAACCAAGAACAAATTGTCATAGTGTGGTGCTGAACCTAGAATGCAATATGGAAGCCATAAAATCAGAAGAAGAAATGAATATGATCTCCATTTATTCATCTACCAACTCATTCATTCATCAATCACTAATTGAGCAACTACACTGGGCCGAGGATTCTGTTATGTTCCAAAGTCAACAAGATGGGCGCCTTACCTTCTTATAGATTAGTGAATAGAATACATACTTAAAATACTTAATATATTTCTATCATTATGATAGCAATATGTTAATTTTTTTTCATTTATTTTTATTTTATTAAAATACAAATGTCAATCAGACAGTTTCAAGACACCTTAACCATACAAATTCGATGAATTAATACATTGCAAACTGTTTTCATAATGTTTTGGTATTGTACAAGGTGCATACATGATATTATATTTACAGATATTATTTTAACAGATATCTCTTATCAGTGAATTAAGAGTGTAGTTGCTTAATTATCTTATTTTTTATACCTGAATTATATCAAAAATTCAATCATTATTTACCTAGTGGATGACCACAGTACTAAAAGCCAACATAATATCCTGTCCAACCACCATTAGTGCAGATCTTGCCTCTCAAAGAATTATGTAGAAGCACAGCGTTATCTATCCCAACTGTACTGTCTATACACACACATCCTGATTTTTTCCTTCTACAACCCTTCCTTTGTCTGCACCTGTCAAAAGTGGGCACTCCATTGACATTCAACTACCTTAGGTGCTTGAACTCGACACCACAATCCAACACAGTCCAGCATTCTGCAACCATAGTGAGTTATTCAAAGAAATTGTGGACCATATCCATTTACAGCTCAGCTTAATATTATGGGCTCATGATGTATACTTCATTTTTATACTTTTCTGCTGGATGGTTAAGACCTAGTAGATCAAAACTTATATACCAACACAAGAACTTTATATTTCCTATGTGGTCATTGAAGTCCTCTCAGGGTTTATCTTGATAAGTTTTAAAGCATTTATACTGAAGTGGATGCCACTTGAACATATACTCATAAGTGAAATAAACCAGACACACATGTGTAAATATCGTATAGTCTCCCTAGTATAACAAGCGAAAAGCAGAAATACAAAAGGAAATGTACAACAAGTAAAATCAATTGAGTCAGATAAGGCAAAGTGAATGGCATATGCTGTAGGATACTAAT